>CAXIWF010001594.1:0-21871 GCA_964036045.1 Eutreptiella sp. 'Long Island Sound 2002' | reverse complement strand
CCAGACGCCAACAGAACCCCGCACCGCCCGGCTGAGCGGCGCTGCGCTCGGCGCGTTCGGGATGGTCGTGCTCGCCGTGGTTATCGGCTGCGGGTCGCTCGCGACCAGTGTCTTCGCCGGATGGAACGTCTGGGTCGGTGTCCTGGTCGCTCCTCTGTTCGCGCTCAACGGCTGCATACTGGCGTTCCTGGCGCTGAAAGCGATCGAGCGATCCAACGGGCGTGTCATGGGGCGCCCGCTCGCGCTCGTCGCGCTCTTCTGCGGCGTCGGAGTGACGGCCATCCAAGGCGCTCTGGTTCTGCTGGCCCTGGTCACGCTCAGCGCGTCGTCCACACTCGCGCCCGTTGGTGCCGAACTCGTCGGGTACGCTCAGGCCGATCGCGACCGCCTCGCCCGCGGCCTGCTCGCCGAGGACGTCTCCGAAAGCATGTCGGATGCGGACCTCGACCGTTTCGCCGCCACCGTTCGAGATCGGCTCGGTACGGTGACCGACAGCAGCGCCGGTTTCGGCCTGATCCTCGACGCGCGACGCGTTTTCAGCGAAGCGGGACCGATGGAGGGCTACCAGCCCGAAGCCGACGATCTGCCCCGTCCGGTCTACCTCCACTTTGGCGATCGCCGCGTTCTCACCTATGTCTTCACCGACCAGCGGGCGTTGCAGGACAAGAAAATCCGCATCCGCGACATGCTGCTGATAGCGGACGGCGGCTCGGTCATCGTGTTCGCTCCGGACGGCCCCGCGACCGAACTCGCCGGAGCCGCCGGCTGGGAGATCGTGCGGGCCGAAGGGGGCGTTCAGGACTTAATGCTCGAGTAGAGCGCGATGGCCAGCGGGAGCACGATGAGAGCCGGCACGAAGGGGCCGAGCCAAGCGGGCAGGCCCGGGAGCGGTAGCGTGGACGCCGCGGCCGCGGCGCCGAGCCCGATCATCGCGATCGGGGCGGCTCGCATCGCCGGTCGGATCATCGGACCGGGCATGCGAAGGAGAAAGCACGGCAGGGTTGCCATGAGGGTGAGGAGCCCCGCCAGCAGCGAGGCGTACCGCCCGAAGCGGATGCGCTCGAGCTCCGACGCCTTGTCGTCGGTCAGGCCGCCGCCATCGATGATCTCCCCCAGTTGCCGGAAGGAAAGGTTCTCCGCGAGACCGGTGAGGTATCGCACCTTGATCCGCTCCGGGCTGAGGCGCGACTCGACCCGGTCGACCACCTCGAGTGTTCGAGTCTGGATAGGGTCAGCACCTTCTTGGTCGGGGCGTCGGTTCACCGGCTCGCGCAAGCCGTTTTCGAGGACCCACGCCTCGCCGTCCCACTGCGCCGAATCGGCCACGATCACAGATCGCACGGAGAACGTGCCGTCTGGGGTCTTCTCACGCTCGTAGATCAGCGGCGCGATCAGGCGCTGCTCGGCGTCGATGAAGCGTGCCGCCGAAAACAGACGCGTCTCGCCGTCGGGCGAAGGCGGCAGGCGGAAGCTCCTGACGGATCGGTCGCCGCTGTCGCTGATGCTGCGCGTGAGCATATGGGCCATCGACGGGACGACGACCTCCATATTGACGATCTGCGCGCCCGTCACGAGCAGCGCGACCACCAGGAACGGGCGTGCGAGCGACTGCAGCGAGACGCCGCTGGCGAGCAGCGCAACGAACTCGCGCCCCCGCACCATCTGTGCGCAGGTGAATCCCATCGCGCCGATGAGCACGACGCCGCCGAGGTAATTGAAGAGTTGGAGCAGTCTCGGCACCCAGATATCGATGATCAGCAGCACGGTCAGCACCGCCGTGCGGAGCGGGGATTCATCGGGCGCGCCGCTGGAAGCCTGATCCGCGAAACGGCGCAGGTTGACGAACACGTCGACGACGACGATGAACCCGAACAGGAACACCAGCAGCGACAGCACATTGATCAGGTACACACGCGCGATGTACCGGTGGATGGTGTTCACGTCCGGCTCCGCAGGATGCGCAGTGAAGAATTCATTACGCCAGCAGTGTACGCTCGAACACGCTCAGACACGGACCAGCGTCCGGTACTGCTGCACGACCGCGCCGGCGAGCAGAGCAACGCCGCCCCACAGCAGAATCAGCCCGTGCAGACCGGATTTCTCGGTGATCTGCTGGCCGGTCGAAATCATGACGACCGCCCCGAGGGCGGGGAAGAACGACCACAAGAAAACGACCAGAGGCAAGGCGTCGCGCAGGCGCATCGCCATCACCGAACTGAGCACGCCCATGAGCAGAACAGCGCAAACAAATGCGGCTCGCTCGTTCATCCTCGAAACGATGTCGCGATCCTGGCGCTCCATCCGTTCGCGAAGGAGCCGCGCCTCTCGTTGAACGCCTCGCAGCACATCGCTCCCGGGCGCCGCACCGTCGGCGAGAGCCCGGTCGGACGCCTCGAGGAGTTGAGCGGCGGTCCAATCGTCTTCGGCCAGTTCACCCTGCCCGCTCAGAGCGACGCCCGAGTAGGGCAGCGCATCCTGCTCGGCCCCGAGGGTCGCGGCGTCTCGGGCCGCGTCGGGCCCCGCCGACGCGCTGTCGAGCGTGACGACCCTCTCGAGTTCGAGCGTCAGTGCGATTTGTGGTCCGGCCTCTGCGGCTGCTTCGCCCGCGACGCGTACACCCTCCATGCCATCGCCGCGAGAGCCACCACCCACATCCATCGCGAAACCGGAACCCGAGGACATCGAGTCAACGAAACGGAGCGTCGCGCCCTGCGCAAAGTGCGTGCGTGAGAACCCGCGCTCGCTGGAGTAGACCACGCGGATCAGCGGCTCGTTGAGATCGCCTCGCGTCGAGCGCAAGCGCCAGAACCCGTCCTCGCTCGTGATCTCGTCCGCCTCGATCGAGATGGTCTCACGGTCGCGCGACAGCACCAGGCGGCCGTCGTTTTCCACCCGGTCCCGAATCGATTCGGCCACGCGCAGACGACCGAGTTCGATGGCGAGTTGGCGAGCGCGGCGGTCGGTCTTGTCGAGGCGTCGCGGCTCGCGCCTCGCCTCACGCATTTCACGGAATGTCAGCAGCTTCGGGTCGTCGTCGAAGTTCGAGGGCAAGATGAGCCGCCCGGTCCCGAGCGTACCGATGGAGAAGCTCACATCGCGGTCGGGCACCAGCCCGACCGGCTCGGTGAAGGCGAGTTGGACCGAGGTCCCCCATTCACCAGTGCCGGTCTCCTCGGGGGTCGCCTCGCTGAGCCACATGTCGACTCGCCTCGCGGCGACGAACTGGCGGGTCACGCCGTCCTCGCCGACCTCGGCCCCGACGACACTGAGCAGGATCAGGTGGTCGATCGCCGCCGAGCCCTCAGGCAGATCCGGGCGGTAGATCTGATCGGCGTACAGATCCCACGCGCCGAGTCGGATGGGCGAGCCGTCTCGGATCGGGCCGATAATCAGCCGCCCGACATCCCGCGCGATGATCTGCTCGGCCGCCTTGTAGAACCGCGGCATGACGGAGTTGGCCAGGACCGCAACGATCAACGCCAGAACAAGCCCCATGAACACGGAGGGCATCAGGATCGCTCGCTGCGGAATCCCGCTGGCCCGGCAGGCCGTGGCCTCGTTGTCGGACGCGAAGCGGTGGTAGACGATCGTGGCGGCGAACCCCGCCGCGAAAGGCAGGGCGAACTGGGACATCGGCACCGAGAGCAGGCCCATCAGCTTGATCGCGTCGGCCAGCCCGACATCCCCGCGCGCCAGCGGCCGGACCGCCGCCGCGAAACTGACCAGCCCGACCAGCGCCACCGCGATGAGCACCAGCGTGCGCATCAGTTCGCTCGTGAGGTACTTCCACAGGATGAACGGAGGGCGGGTCGACGCCATGATCCGCCCATAGTCCCCGGTGGCCCAGTCCGAGGCAAACGCGGGTATCCAGAAAGAAAGGAGCCCGCTTTCCCTAGAATGAAGACGGACGACGAGCCTGCCCCACCTTCCACACGAGCGTTCTTCATGGCCGCGACCCGTTTTTCATCCCTCTCTCGTCGCACGCGATGCACGATCGCCGGGGTCATCGGGTTTGCGCTCCTCGCCGTGACCGGCGGCGCGATCGTCTGGGCCATGCAGGGCCAGAACCCGCCGGACGGGCGGATGAACGGAGCCGAGATCGCCGCCTACCGGGCGGGTGACGAGGTCGAGACCGCGCTGCGTTGGCTGGAGCGTCGCGCTTCGGCGGCGAGCGACGAACTGAGCCGCCTGATCCGATCGAACAGTCCACAAGAACTGCTGTTCGACGCCTCGCAGCGGCTCCAGCAACGGCTCGGGCTCTTCGAGTATCAACCCGGTGACGCCGGTGAAGACTGGAATCGGTTTGATCCGACGAAATCCGGCGAGCGGCGATCAACGGTCCTGCTGGTCCACGGCCTCGACGAACCGGGCGACCTCTGGGACGAACTCGCCCCGGCTCTCGCCCTTGAGGGCCACCGGGTGCTCCGTTTCAACTACGCCAACGACCAGCCCCCGTCCGCTTCGGCGGATGACCTCGCCGCAGCGCTGCGACGGCAGACAGACGCCGGTGGCTTCGACAGAGTTTCGATCGTTGCGCACTCCATGGGCGGCCTCATCTCACGCGATGTGCTGACTCGCCATATGGCCGCTTCCGATTGGGCCGGCCCGCAGGTCGACCGACTGATCACCGTCGGGACGCCCAACGCCGGGTCACCCGTCGCGATGCTCCAGCCGATCGGCGAGGCGCGGGAGGTCGTCGCGCGGGTCTGGGCGTCCCGGTCGCTCGATCCGTCGGAGGTCCTCTCGTTCGTGGTCGACGGCTCCGGCGACGCCGCAGCTGACCTCGCCGCCGGGTCCGACTATCTGACGGACCTCAATTCGCGCTCGCTCCCCGAGACGACCGAGATCACCATCATCGCCGCCCGAGCTACCGCTTCGCAGCGCGAAAAGATCGACGAGATCGCCTCTTCGGCTCCCGTCACCGGCCTGCTCGGTGAAGACGCGCGGGACCTGCTGCTCGCCCGGATCGATGCCATGACCGACCAGATCGGCGACGGCGTGGTTCCGGTGTCCTCGACCCCTCTGGAGGGCATCGAGGACTATCAGATCGTCGAAGCCAACCATCGCAGCGCCCTGCGGACCCTCCCGGTGCTCAGCACCCAGCCGGTGCCCCCGGCGATCCCGATCATCCTGGACCGGCTGCGCGATCGACTCGAATCGGGAACCGAACCGCCCGAAAATTCACCGAATTCGCCCGCTGGATCCTGAAGCTGTCCTGCTAGGATCAATATCGATGCTCCGTCGCCACCACTGCGAACTCGCCTTCGAAGAGCACCTGCGTCGGCTCCGCCTGCCCTATGTCGCGGTCGATGAAGCCAAGCGTTCGCTGCTCCCGGACGGCCCGGACGAGGCGTTCGGCGCCGATCCCGGAGCGATCAAGTCCTTCGATTTTCTCGTCTCGACGCCCGAGCGGAACCTGCTTGTCGACATCAAGGGACGCAAACTCCGCTGGACCGCCCGCTCCGGGATCGGGCGCCTCGAGAACTGGGTGACCCGCGAGGACCTGCGGTCTCTTGAACGATGGGAGTCGCTGTTCGGCGACGGTTTCGAGGCGGTGTTCGTGTTCGCGTACTGGACGGATCGGCAGCCTCCGGACGGCGAGTTTGATCACCTGCTCCGGCATCGGGATCGCTGGTACGCCCTTCGCTGCGTGACACGGGCCGACTACGCCGCGATCGCCAGAACCCGCAGCCCGAAGTGGGAAACAATCGACCTGAGCCCGGACGATTTCGCGCGCGTGGCCTGCGGGCTTACCGGCGAGCGTCGTTCGCGTGCGGCGGACCGTCCGCGACCTGATTTCGGGCGTCGCTTGTGGGCGTCCGAACGCCGGGGTACCGTGATGGCATGAAGACACTCGTCCGCCGAAGCGTGGTTTGTGGTTCCGTTCTCGCCTGCTCCGCGGTCGCTGTGCTCGCTCCCGTCGCCTCCGCACAGTCGGCGACGCCGCCGCGCGTGCAGGACCTGAGTTCCGGGAGCGCCATCCTGCCGTATCTGATCGGCGGTATCCTCGCGATAGCCGCGGTCGCACTCGCGGCGATGCCCAGCCGACGCGAGCACCAGGACTGATCCGGCCACGCGAATCGGAACACACGGTTCCGGCGGTGCGTCTACAGTCTGAGTATCCCGAGCGTCCCCGCTCTCGAAAGGAGAGTGCTTCCATGAATCGGAAGTCGTACCGAGGACTGATCACCTTGAACGTGCTGCTGATCGTGGCGCTGGTGCTGGTGAGCATCGGCCCCGCCGAGTCGAGCGCACAGAACGCCAACCGCGCCCGAGGCCAGTACACCGCGCTCGGCATGAAGATCACCGGGTCGGTATCCGACGCGATCGCGATCTTCGATGCCAACAATCAGGAGATCGTCGCCCTGCGTTGGGACGCCAGCCGCCGGAGCCTTGTCGGGATCGACTACGCGTCGCTCCAACAGGCCTCGAACAGCGGGGGGGGGACGCGCCGATGAGCGACTCCAAGCAAACAACCCGGATCGACACCGGCGCCGCCGCGCTCTGGGCCTCGGCGTTTGTAATCATGGCCATGATCATCACGCAGGCGTCGAACATGCGTCTGGGCAACGAAGCCCGGGCCGATGTGACGACCGTCGGCTCCATGACGGTCACGAACATCCAGGCTCGCGAAGACTCCGACGTGCTGCTCGTGCTCAACGACGCCCAGGAGCGGCTGTACATCTTCGGCCTCGAGCAGGGCCGTTCGCTCGACCTGCTCCCAGACACAGAGCCTTCCCGAGATCTTCGAGAGCGCCCGACGCTCGCCCTGATCGGCCAGGAGCTCGCGCAACCGGAGTGAGACCCGGTCTCGATGAGCCGCGCTGCCGCGCGGCTCGCTTTCGTTTTTGGAGCGTGCCGGTATAGTGCCTGCGGTTCCCGAGTTCGAATCCGCTGCGCCGGTCGGGGGCGCAGCGGACCCAAAAACCCTCCCGACGACATCCGAACCGGTGCTGGGCCGCGAAGGCTGCGCAACGCGTTCGGACCGAATCTGAACACGGAACCGATCCCGAAATGTCTATCTTCCCTCTGCCGCAGTTCGAGACCGATCTCGAAGACCAGCGTCACGCGGACATCATCGCCTACAAGAAGCTCAAACCGCCGACATCGATGGTGCTGCGCTTCGGCTCGATGAAGCTCATCGGCCGAGTTCCCTACGACGGCGACGCCAACCCGGTTGCGGGTCGAAGATCGTCGCATCCACCCATCGCGGCACCGAGATCGGCGAGATGCTCACCAGCACCTGCCCGAACGCTGGTTGCTCCAAGAGCGTCACCCGCAAGGAGATGCTCGAGTACATCGATCGATCGGGCGGCAAGGACTACCCGTTCTTCAGCAAGGGCCGGATCCTGCGTGTCGCGACCGTGGAAGACCTCCAGGCGTTCGACCGGCTCAAGGAACAGGCACCGGGCTGGCGCAAGCGCGTGCAGGAACTCGCCAACCACTACATGCTCGACATGAAGGTGGTCGAGGTCGAACCGATCCTCGGCGGTGAACTCCTCACCGTCTACTACCTCTCCGAGGACCGTGTGGACTTCGCGAACTGGTCAAGGACCTCGGCTCGGAATTCGGCACGCGAGTCGAGATGCGTCAGATCGGCGCGCGCGACGAAGCCAGGCTCGTCGCCGACTACGAGAAGTGCGGCCAGCACTGCTGCTGCAAACAGTTCCTCAAGGTCCTCAAGCCGGTCTCCATGCGATCGGCGAAGATCCAGAAGGCGACGCTGGACCCGCTCAAGATCTCCGGGCGCTGCGGGCGACTGATGTGCTGCCTCCGCTACGAAGACAAGACCTATGACGATCTGCGTAAAACCTGCCCCGGCGCAAGTCGCGCGTCGGCACGCCCCACGGGCCGGGCGAGGTCCGTGACACCCAGATCCTGACCCAGCTCGTCCTCGTCTCGCTCGATCACAACCGAGAGCAGGTCGCGGTGCCGGTGGAGGAACTCGTCTCGGTCGAGGAGGCCGAGCAACTGCTCGCCGCCGGCAAAACGCCCGCGAGTGATCCGCTCCGCGGGATGAGCCCCGACGCGCCGCGTCGCGTTCGGAATCACGATCCGACGGCTCCGACCCGCAGAAGACGCACCGGGAGCGGTCTCAGAGCGAGGAGTCCTCGTCAACCACGGAGCGACCGAAGCGCCGGCGAAGCCGCCGAGCCTCGGCGACGAACAAGCAGGCCCAGACCAGGGCGCACCCGACGGAAAGACGAAGTCGCGCCGGTCGCGACGCCGGCGCAAGCCGCGCGGGCGCAAATCCGGCGAGGGATACGACTCCCCGGACCTGCGCGACAAGTCCGCCAGGAGGAGACGGCGACGCACCGAAGGCATCTGGGGACGGCACCGAAAAGCCCTCCGGATCGAACCGCTCGTCCTCGAAGCGTCCAAAGCGCCGGCGTCGGCGCCCACGCGGCGGGTCGGGAGACACCGCGACGACGGATCGGCCAGCGGCTCGAACGAGTGAACCCCGATCTCGCCGAGGGCGTAACGCGACAGGTCAGGACCGCCCCGAGCCGATAAGGTGTCCGCGATGAGCGACCACAGCAGCAACCCACCCACGGATGTGAAGCACCGCAAGCCGAAGGCCGAGGGCTCGATCAAAGAGACCCTGATCTCGCTCGTGATCTCGCTCGCGATGGCGCTCATCTTCAAGCTCTACCTCATCGAGGCCTATCGCATCCCCGACGTGGCTCGATGGCCCCGACCCTGCTGGGCGCCCACATGCGCGCCCAGGGACCGGAGACCGGCTACAACTGGCCGATCGGCCCCTGGTACTACGCCGGAGACATGCCCTTCGGCATTCAGGGCCCGATCCAGGGCAGCGACGGGCGTCGGTACGGGGGGGAGTACCCGTCGCTCATGGACCCCATGACCGGCTTCCCGTACGAGTCGACCGGCCCCGACCGGACCGGCTCCCGATCCCGGAGCCGATGCGCACCCGCGCCGGCGACCGGATTCTCGTCCAGAAGTACCTCTACGAGGTCCGCCCGCCGCGCCGGTTCGAGGTTGTGGGTCTTCAAGAACCCGACCGGAGCCGAGCAGAACTACATCAAGCGTCTGGTCGGGCTTCCCAACGAGCACCTGTGGATCGTCGAGGAGATGTGTTCACCACGCCGTTGATCCGGCGGGCGAGGGTGCCGACTCGCCGGGCTCGCGCTCGAGCGGAACGCCTGGCAGATCCAGCGAAAGCCGTTCGAGGTCCAGCGGGCCCTCTGGCAGCCGGTCTTCTCCAGCGAATACACGCCGCTCAACCCGCAGTTGAACACGGTTCGCTATTTCGATTCGCCGTGGATCGCAGGCTCCGAACGAGTCGCTGTGGACGATCGACGGCGAGCGTTCGTACACCTACGGGTCGAACACTCCGACCCACACTGGAGTGGGACAGCGTCCGCTGGCCGGTGACCGACTTCGAGCCGTACAACGACGGCACGCCGAACTGGCAGCGCGGTCGCAGCACCCCCGTCTACCCCGTCGCCGACATCCGCGTCCGCGCCGGCATCCAACCCAGGACCGAAGGCCTGACCACGACGATCTCGCTGACCGCTCGTCAGCACGAGTTCCGAGCCGTGATCGGTAACGGGCGTGCCGCGATCCAGATGCGCCCGCTCGGCGCTTCGTCCGAAGCGTCCTGGACCACGCTGTCGGACGCGGATGCCCCTTCGTTCAAGCCGGGGCGCACGACCAATGTCGAGTTCTGGCATCACGACCAGCAGCTGCTGCTCGTGATCGATGACAAACGGATCGGGAAGCCCGCCCGCTACGACTGGTCGCCCGATCAGCGTCTCGAATTCGTCACCGGTCGGTCGTTCGAGAACCTTCGCTACCTGCCCGGCTCAACGGACGGCAACCCCCGGTACAACTTCGACAGCCTCCTCAACGCCGCAACATACGAGGCGCACGGACGGCCTTCGGTTGCATTCGGCTTCGAGGGCTCCCCGGTCACCCTCCACCGCGTCGGTCTTGATCGCGATATCTACTACCGCCCGTTCCACAACGGCTCGGCTCGCCCCGGCGTGCCTTCGCGTGGCACCCCGATGACCTCGCCACCCTCGGCCCCGACCACTTCTTCATGCTCGGCGACAACTCGGGCTCCTCGCTCGACGGTCGCGGCTGGCCCACGCACAGCACGCCGATCGACCCGACCGTCGCCGACCAGATCGACGGGACCCTGGGCGTGGTCCATCGCGACCTGCTGCTCGGCAAGGCGTTCTTCGTCTACTTCCCCGCGCCGTACAGCGCGTTCGGGCGCGTTCCGATCCCGGACTTCGGGCGGATGCGCCTGATCGAGTAGCCAGAGCTTCAGGCATCGAACGCCAGAGGATCGTCTTTCGGCGTCGGATCGCCGTGCGCGTCGACGATCCGTTCGACCGAAGCGAGTACGTCCCGGAGTTCACGGCGCTGCCCGCTGCACCTCAGCGCGGCCCGGGCGATACGCACCCGATCCCGGGTCGGGACCTGAACCGAGGTGCCGGTCGCCTCGATCAACAGTTTCGCGAGCATCTCGTCGAGCGATCGGTTCGTCCGTGCTCGGCGGATGTCGGACGTGTCGATCAGCACCGGGACCGGACGCCCGTCGGCTTGCGTCTCAACGATGATGTTCGAAGGCTTGTGATCCCGGTTGAATCGCCCCGCTCGCACGAGCTTGCCGACGTCTTCGCCAAGGCGATCAAGAAGCACTCGATCGTCGCCCGAACCGACCGATCGCTCGCTCGCGAGTCGCAGCAGCGTCGGCCCCTCCACCCGTTCGATGACGAGCGCTTCCACCCGATGCCCGGAGGGGTCAGTGCCACGGACGATCGCGTGGGTGTGGCAGACGCGCAGGCCGGCGGAAGCGACCGCGGCAGCGCCCCGCGCCTGACGCCAGTGACGGGTGCGTCTGACGACCGACCGGATCCGGTCGATCGCGCGGTCCAGTGCCAGCGCCTTGACCACCACCGGGTAGCCGGCGGCCTCGCCGGCCAGCACCGTGGTTCGATCGTCGGATTTGATCACCCGCGCCGAAGCCCCGAACGACTCGGTGCAGACCGCGCGGGCGATCGATCGGGCCTTGGCGCCGGCGAGCTCGGTCCCGTCCGAAACCGAGGGGATCACCACACGCACGCGGCTGGTAGGGGCCAGGATCATGCCGCGCGAGTGTACACCGGCTTTGACCCCACACGCGTGCCAAGCGACGATGATCGGCGTGAGTGCCGAGAGCCAACCCCAGTCACGAGGTGCGGAGCGCGATCGCGAACTGTCGCTGGCGGTCACGGTGACCTGCTTCAACAACGAGGCGACCATCGGACGCACGCTCGACAGCGTCCGAGGCCTGGGCGCCCCGATCCTCTGCGTGGACTCGGGCTCGACGGACCGAACGGTCCAATTGTGTGAACAGCGGGGGGCGACCGTCATCCACCAGCCCTTCCTCGGTTATGTGAAGCAGAAGCAGTTCGCCCTCGACGAATCGTCGAAACTCGGTCTCGATTGGACGCTGCACCTCGACAGCGACGAGTCGCTTGAACCCGATCTGCAGGCCAGCGTCCGCCGAGCCCTCCATGACGCTGACGGCCGAGTCGACGGCTTCGAGATCAACCGGAAGGTCTTCTACCGAGGGCGCATGCTCGAGCACGCCTGGCAGCCGGAGTGGCGCCTGCGCCTCGTGCGCACCGGCAAGGCCCGCTGGGCGGGCTACGACCCGCACGACAAGTTGGAACTCATCGACCAGACCGGCTCGATCGGTCGGCTGGAGGGCGACTGTCGCCACGACTCGATCGAATCGATGGCGTCGTTCCTCGCGCGTCAGGTCAGCCACGCGCGGATCGCCGCCGAGAGCTACCGAGCCATGGGGCGTCGAGGGAAGCCCTCCAAACTCGTCACCTCGCCCACCGGAGCGTTCCTCAAGATGCTCATTCGCTCCAGGGCGTATCGCGACGGCTGGCGCGGCTGGTGCGCTGCGGGCGCGACCGCCGCGTCGACGCTCATGAAACAGATCATCCTCCTCGATCTCTGCGCGAACGACGATCGAGAGGCGGAGTCATGACCAATTGGATCGTCGCGCTCGTCCTCGCCTACGCCATCGGAGGCGTCCCGTTCGGGCTGCTGCTCGGTTTCGCGCGCGGCGTGGACATCCGCGAACACGGCTCGGGCAACATCGGCGCAACCAACACCATGCGCGTCCTCGGCAAGCGCCTCGGCCTGCTCGCTTTCCTTCTGGATGTGCTCAAGGGCGCGGTCCCGGTGCTGGTCTGGGGATTTATCATCAGCGCGGCGTCGCGCCCGGATCTTCCGGCGGGCGAAGCGTTCAAGTGGCTCGGCATCGGCGTCGCCACCGTGTTGGGGCACATCTTCCCGATCTACCTCCGCTTCAAGGGCGGCAAGGGGGTCGCGACCGGCTTCGGCATGTTCCTCGGCTTCTGGCCCTGGGTGACGCCCGCGGCGCTGACCGCGCTGCTGGTGTGGCTGGTCTGCCTGAAGGTCACGAAGTACGTGAGCGTGTCGTCGATCGTCGCAGCGTGCGCGCTCCCAATAGCGATCGCCGGCTTCGCCCTCGCGGCGTGGCCCGCCCAGACGACTCTGGTCGGTGCCTGGCCGTTCGTGCTGGTGGGGGCACTCATCGCCGCGCTGGTGATCGTGAAGCACCGCTCGAACCTGCGCCGGCTTCGTGAAGGCACCGAGCCCAAGGTCGGCACCGAGCGCAACGCCGATAACGACACTGACTGCGGACACATGGAGCCTGAGCACTAAGCGGTTTCGCTCGTGCGGGCGCTTTGCGCGAAGTACCGGTTATCGCGCCCGCGCAATCCGAACCCCTGACCCCGGCGGAGCATCCGGAAGTGGTCAAGTTCTCGGACAAGCGCCGAGACCCCGTCAAAACCGCGTGATCTGGGTTTATTCCCGCTGCACCGTTGCCGATTTCATTGGCAGACTCGTCCGGTCACGGATGAGGACAAGGCAGGTGTGTCATGCTGAATCTCAACAGGGAATCGACAACTTCGGGCTCCCGTTTCGACAGCGACCGCGATGTGCTGCCCTTTCCCGCCGGCGGCGTCCATGGACCCAAACGCGACGCCACCACCAACATCCCACGATCAGGCTCGGGGGCGGGCTCGTCCATGAATCTCGCCGATTCGATCAGCGCAGACCTAGACGCCCTGCAGGCCGGACTGGACCGCCTGACGATCGAACTCGACGAGGACGAGGCACGCGACGCGCTCAGCGCCATCCCGTTCGAGCGGTTCCAGGCGCCCGACCCTTCGGGCCCGACGTCGCCAGCCGCCTGAGCGATCCGCTCACATCGCGCTGCCGAGCCCCATGCACCGACGCCATGTGCTGATCTGGCCCAGGTGCATCATCGTGTGCCCGCACAGCAGGAAGCCGCACGCCGCGCCGACGGTCGGGAACATCTCCCGGAACCGTCCCTCGACCGGGTTCTCGGCTTCAAGCGCAGCGAGGTCCGCGTTGGCGATCGCCTCGAGCACCACCTCGGTCCGCGTCACGAACCGGTCGAGCAGTTCCTGCATCGGCGGGTAGTACGAGCCGTCGGCATCGTCAACGGCGTTGGTGCCGGCCTTGAACAGTTCCTGATACCGCTCGTCGGTCTGAGCGATATCACCTCGGCCGATCATTTCGAGCACGCGATCCGGATAGATGGCCAGATGACCGATCACCCACGCCGGGGTGTTGCAATCCACACCCTCCGGCTTGCGTCCGAACTGGCTGTCTTCGATCCCCGCACAGACCGCCTTGGCGTAGTTCATCGCGGTGGTCGCCATCGGGACGATCGTGGAGGCGTACAGGTTCGCGGTCGTCGGCATACTCAATTCCTCGCTAAACATAGGTTTCGGTCACCACTGCGGCTCGGCCCACGCCCGGCGTCGACAGCGGCATCAAGCGTAGGGGAGAACCGTCCGCTCGATACGACCAACTTTGTGCAAACCCGGGCCATTCCCGTTCGTATCATTGTTTGTGTCCGCTTCCTGAACCTTTTGAGGGCCCTGCACCCTTCATTGGCAGACCATGACCCCGACCGAACCCACAACCCGCAGTCAGATCGCCGATCGCATCGCTCGGACGCGCAGGCTCGCGCGCAGCGCTTCTCGACGCCGTTTTGCCCGGGATCTGCTGGGCCTGATCGGTCCGGCCATGACCATTGCTCTCGCGGGGTCGCTGGTCGGGATCCTCGCCGATCGCCTGATCGGACCCGGGATCGACTGGTGGCTGATCGCCGCGCCCGCCGCCGGACTCGCGCTCGTCGCTTCGGTCACGATCGCCCTGCGCCGTCGCACCGGAGATCTCGAAGGCGCCTCCGAGGTCGATAAGGCGATGCTCCTCGAGGACCGGCTCAGTTCCGCGCTCTCGCTCGCGGAGCGCGATCCGGACAATCCGTTTGTCCAGATGGCCATCGCCGATGCCGAACACCTCGCCGCGCGGGTCCGTGCCCGGCAGGCGGTGCAGGTTCGCCTCGGTCGTTCGTGGATGGCCTGGCCGGTCATCGCGGCGGCGTCAATCGCCCTCGGCATCACCATGCAACCGCTGCACCTGCTCAAGAACAAGGAGCAGCAGGTCGCCGAGGCCGAGCGCGACGCGCGCATCGAACAGGCGCAGAACCGCATCAAGCAGCTTCAGGAGGAGCTCGACAGCGCCGACCTCGAGAACCGAGAGAACGAAGACGCCGATGCGCCCGGCGCCGACCTTCTCGCGCCGGAAGATCGTGAGCAGATCGACGAAATACAGGAACAGGTCGAGTCCGGCGAGATGACGCCGGAGGAGGCCGAGGCCGAACTCGCCCGGATCCTCGACGAAGCGGCCAGCGAGCGCGAGCAACGCGCTGCCGACGAGCGTGCCAAGGAAGAGGCGCTGCGCGAACTGTTGAAGGACCTGCCGAGCGATTCCTCGTCGTCGTCCGATTCGCCCGGCCCCAGCCCGAACGCCGGCGAGCGCCTGCGCGACGCGCTGCGGTCCGGCGAACTCGACCGTGCCGCCGATGCGCTCGAAGACCTGCAGCGTGAAGCCGAACAGGCGGACGCGGAGCGCCGTGAAGAGATCGCCCGCGAGATCGAAGAGATTTCGCAGGAACTCGACGATCTCGCGCAACAGGAAGCGGAACAGCGCCAGCAGGAGAAGGCTCGCCAACGCGAAGATCTGGGTCGGCGCGGCCTGAGCGGCGAGCAGGCCGAGCGCCTCACGGACCAGACCGAACGGCGCACGCGCGAAGAAATCCGGCGCGAACTCGAAGAGCGCGGCATGGACCCGCAGCAGGCCGACGACCTCGCGCGAACCATCGAACAGCAGCAGCGCGAGAACCGCGCGTCAGAAGACGCGCAGGACACCGCCCAGCAGCTGTCCGAGGCCCTCGACCGATCGGCGCAGGAGGCCCGCGAACCCGGCGCTCCCGATCAGCAAGATGCTTCCGGCGAGCGGTCCCCCGGCGACTCCGATCCCGCGGCTTCCGAGCAGACCGAGCCCGGCTCGGAACCGGAGCAGTCCGGCTCGGAGGGCTCGCAGCAGAGCGGGAACCAGAGTGAGCCCGGCTCCGAACAGGCCTCGGAACAGGCCTCGGAACGGGGCGAGCGTGAGGCGGATCAGCAGTCGGGCGAGCAGAACGGCGAGCAGAACAGCGACCAGAGTTCTGGCGATCAGCAGCAGTCCGGTGAATCCGGCGACCAGCAGTCGAGTGACTCGCAGCAGCAGCAGGGCGCCGGCTCGAACTCCGATGCCGCGCCCGCCCAAGGCTCCGAATCCGGCCAGCAGGGCGAGGGCTCCGAATCCGGCGGCCAGCAGAAGCCGTCATCAACCGAGCAGGGCTCTGAGGGTCAGCAGTCCAAGCCGGGCGAGGGTGGACGCCCGGACGGCCAGCCCCAGCAGGGCGCATCGGGGAGCAACGACGAATCACAGGCCGACGCCAACAACCCCGAAGGCACGGGCGGCGAATCGAGCCGTTCCGGCGAGCAACCCGGTTCGCAGCAGTCCGGCGGTGAGGGCGAATCCTCCAGCGATTCGCAGACGGGCTCCCCTTCGTCCAGCGATCAAGGCAGCGCGGGCGCTGACCAGCCCGGCGGTGAATCGAGCCAGGGGCCGGACGGTTCGCCGACCGGAGAAGGCTCGGGCGGCGACGGCGAGCAGACATCAGGTCAGGACCAGCAGGGCAGCTCGAGTTCGTCCAGCCCTGGCGGTACGGGAATTGGAGACGGCAGTGGGCAGCCCCAACCGAAATCCGGCGCCGATGCGCTCCGCGAGTTGGAGCAGCGGAAGCGTCAGACCGATGTCGACGAAGCCGCGGCCGAGCGACTTCGCGAACAGCAGCGCCGCCTGCTCGAAGACGAGGACACCGCGCGCCAACTCGACAGGCTGCGCCGTCAGGCCGAGCGTGACCGACGCGAGGGCATCAGCCCGGACCGGGCAAACCGGGAGGTTGAGACCATCGACGCGCGCCGCTCCGGCGAGATGAACGGCGAAGAGACCGTCGTCGGCGACCGCGAATCCGACGGGCAGAACCCCATCACACTTGACTCGCCGAGGCAGTCGCCCGGCCAACTCGAACGGGACCTCATCCGCCGTCGCGATCAGCTGCAGCGCGACCTCGAGGAGAACCGCATCTCACCCCGCTACTGGGAAACCGTCAGCCGCTACTTCGACAAGAGCATCGAGCGTCAGCGCCGACTCAAGGACTCGGAGTCGACCGACGGCGCCGCCGGTTCGAGCGACAGCGGCTCGTCGGGTTCCCAGCCGCAGAGCGGCTCCTGATGCTCGCGAGTGTGTCGAGCGCTCGGCGTCCCTAGACTGGTCTCGACGTGGATATCACCTTCGACAACCCCGCGTGGCTCTGGCTCGGACTGCTCGCCATCCCGATGGCGGTCATGGCGATCCGCGACTTCCGAGCCGCGATGAGCACCTACCGGGCGTGGTCGGCCGCGATCGCGCGGGCGCTGCTGATCGCGCTGATCGCGACGATTCTGGCCGGCGCGTCATCGGTGCGCGAAACGAAGCGCCTCGCGGTCGTCGCCGTGATCGACATCTCCGATTCGATGCGCTTGCTCGCCGACCAATACTCCGAGTTCGGCAACGACGCCGAAGGCAACCCGCGCTCGTATCGCGAGGCCGTGCTCGACTACCTCGCGCGATCCGGCCAGGACCGCACACCCGAGGACCTGCTCGGCGTGGTGGTCTTTGCCGGGAGCAGCATGGCGGTCTCGATCCCGTCGGCCTCGACCGGCCCCGACATCGAGATCGAGTACCAGCTCGTCGACGGTTCGAACATCGATACCGCCCTTCGGTTCGCGCAGCGGATGTTCCCGCCCGACGCCGCCAGACGCATTGTGCTCGTCAGCGACGGTGTCGAGACCGGCGGCGATGCGCTCCGCGCCGCCTCGGAACTCGCCTCGTCGCCGACGCCCGTGCGCGTCGATGTCGTTCCGGTGACATACCGGGTGCGCTCGGAAGTGATGGTCGAAGCGATCGACGCCCCACCCCGCTCGACCGGCGGCGCGACCATCCCCGTCCGCGTCGTGCTCAGCGCGACGGAGGCGACGAGCGGCACGGTCAACCTGCGTTACAACGGTGAACTGCTCGACATCTCGCCCAGCGACATCGGCAACGGAAGACGAGTCAGTCTCAGAGAGGGACGCAACATCGTCGTCCTCCAGGTGCCCCTGCAAGAGAGCGATGTGCTCCACCGGCTCGAGGTCGCCTTCACGCCCGATGACCCGGCGCAGGACCGCATCCTTCAGAACAACCGCGCCGAGACGGTCGTCACCACCGAGAGCCGCGGCACCGTGCTCATCGTGGACGGGCGGGCCGACCGAGCGGCTGCCGCGAACCCGCTCGTCGCGACGCTCGAGGGCGCGAACATCCCCGTCCGCAGCGTCTCACCCAGAGACCTCGGACGCACGCTCGACGAACTCAACGCCTACGACCTGATCATCCTGCAGGACGTCGCCGCGGGCGATGTCCCGCGCCGAACCCACGGGCTGCTCGCGGACTACGTGAACCTCATGGGCGGCGGGCTGGTGATGGTCGGCGGCTACGGCGGGTTCGGCGCCGGCGGTTGGAACGGCACCGACCTCGAAGCGATCCTCCCGGTCCGCCTGGACCTGCCGGACGAGGTCGTCACCGCGCAGGCCGCGGTCTGTTTCATCATCGACTCGTCCGGCTCCATGGCTGCGCCGGTCAACCGGGGCTCTCGCACGCAGCAGGAGATCGCCAACGAGGGCGCTGCGTACGCGATCCAGACGCTCGATGAAACCGATCTGGTCGAGGTCATCGAGTTCAACTCGGGCGAACGCGTCGTCGTCCCGCTCCAGCGCAACACAGACCCCCAGCGCAACGCGGCGCGGGTCCGCGCGATCTCGTCCGGCGGCGGCACGAACCTGCCCCCGGCGATGCGCAAGGGTGCGACATCGCTCCTCAACGCGGAAGCCGCCGTCAAGCACATGATCATCCTGTCCGACGGCCAGTCCAGCGGCAGCCCGGAAGAGATGGTCGCGATCGCCGCGAACCTGCGCGAAGCCGGCGTGACCGTCTCCACCATCGCCGTTGGAGACGGCGCGGATATCGGCACGCTCGGGCAGATCGCCCTCGCCGGCGACGGCACCTTCCACGAGGTGACCGACCCGAACCTCGTACAAGGCATCTTCCTCAAGGAAGTACAGGTGGTCCGCAGACCGCTCGTGCGCGAAGGCCGGTTCACGCCGATCGTCACCGCCGGCGGATCGCCGCTGATCAACGGCGTCGTCGGATGGCAGCAGGTGCTCGCCGGCGAGCGGCCCATCCCGCCGCTCAACGGGCTCGTGCTGACGCAGGCGAAGGACGACCCGAAGATCACCAACGCCCTCGCCTCGGAAGACGGCTACCCGCTGCTGGCGCACTGGTTCATCGGGCGAGGCCAGGTCGCGGCGTTTACCTCCGACGCGACCAATTGGGCTCGCGCGTGGCGCGACTGGCCCGGCTACGACGGCCTCTGGATACAGATCGCCCGCTTCATCGCGCGCCCCGCGACCGACGAGAACCTCGAAGTCACCGCCGAAGTAGTGGGCGATCAACTGATCGTCAAAGTCGACGCCTTTGACGAGGACGGGCGCCCGCGCGACGGCCTTTTCATCGAAGGCACCGTCGACCGCCCCGACGGCACCCGCGCCCCCATCTCGCTCGAACAGATCGGGCCCGGCCAGTACCGCGCCACCTCGCCCGCGTCGGCGCAGGGTAGCTACGTCGCCAGCCTCTTCCCGCGCCGAGGCAGCAGCGATCGCGTCGGCGCCGCCACGGTCAGCGCCGTGCGCACGCTCAGCCCGGAGTTTCAATCGCTGCGCTCGGACTCCACGCTGCTCCGACAGATCGCCTCGATCACCGGCGGACGCGAGATCGACCTGCTCCGACCGAACGAAGTCGATCTGTTCGACCGGAGCAGCGTTCAGGTCATCACCGCATCGACCCCGCTCTGGCGCGTGCTTCTGGTCTGGTGCGTCGTGGTGTTCCTGTTCGATGTCGGGACACGCCGGATCGCCTGGGACCGGCTCCTCTCGCGCGAGCTCGCGCTCGAACTGCGTCGATACACCGCGCAGTCGGTCGCGCAGCGCTCGGATCAGGCCGCCTCAACGCTGTCGGGCCTCAAGGGCCGGGCCGCGAAGTCCAAGACGCGGCGCCAGCCCGCCGAACCGGCGAAGCCAGCGGCACCCGGCACTCCGCGCCGCGAGCCGGGGCCGAAGGTCGCCGACGCCCCGTCGGGTTCAGCAACCGAAGCGATGCGCCGGGCCAGATCCTCGACCGCGACGCCCCAACGAACGCCGCAAGACGACCAGCCGTCCAAGCGAGGCGATTCATCGCCGACGAGGAAGCCCGATGCCGAGAAGCCCGGTTCGGACAACTCGGCCGGTTCGACCACCGAAGGCCTGCTCGCCGCCAAGCGCCGGGCCCAGCGTCGCACCGGCGGCTCTTGAGCGATCCCGTCCCTCGTCCCGAGGACGCATCGCAGACCGACCCGTCTGGTATCCTCGACGCCCAATGCGCGTACGGCGCAGCGACCCCCAGCGAGCCCGCTCCGTGGAACGACAGGAATTCGAACAACTCGCTCTGGAGCACATGGACGCCCTGTACCGCATGGCGCTCAAACTCACGCGCCACCCCGACGAGGCCTCGGAACTGGTGCAGGAGACCTATCTCAAGGCGCTGCGTCACGCGAAGACCTTTGAAGAGAAGGGGAAGGGCATCCGGGCCTGGCTCTTCACGATCCTGCACAACACCTTTTATTCGGACGTCCGACGCCGGAAGCGCTCCGCAACGCCCGTTGATGAGTTTTACGACGCCACGTCCGACGATCGCATCCCCGACGAGGCTCCTCCGGTCTGGAATCTCGCCAGTCTGGACTGGGAGCACGTGGACGACCGATTGAAAAAGGCGATCGACGATCTCAGCGACGAGCATCGCGAGGTTTTGCTGCTCTGGGGCGTCGAGGGCATGAAGTACCGGGAGATCGCCACGGTGATGGCTGTACCGATCGGGACGGTTATGAGCCGGTTGCACCGGGCACGCAAAATTCTCGCTGATTCCTTGGAAGATTTCGCCGCCGAGGTGGGTTTTACTCCTGCCCGGGACCCCTCCGAAGTCGAGGAGGCCTGAGAACCGGCCACCTCCCGCATTCCGGGTCCCTTCCGGGACCTCTCCTCCGTCCGCAGTATCCGCACCATGGCTGACCACACCCCGCACAACCCGAACCGGCCCGCTGAGCAGCCCACCCGTCTGCCCGACGGTCTGAGCCGTGCTGCCCGCATCCGCGCCCTCGCGGACGGGGAGATCGCTCGCGACGATCCCCGGGCCAGCGAGTTCGACGGTGCCGATCAGGCGGTCGAATTCGAGCGCAATCTCCGAGACGCCGTTTCGCGGGCGATGGCCGAGCCGACGCAGGCCCCCGCGGGCCTTCGCGAGCAGATTCTGGCCCGGTTCGAGGCCGAGCACGCCGCCGATGATCGCCCGATCAGTTTCAGCGAGCACAAGCATCAGGCCGATCGCAGGTCGTCGACCCTGTTCTCGTTCCTGCCCCGTTTCGCCGCGGTAGCGGCGGTCTTGCTGCTCAGCGCCACGGTGCTCTGGATCGGCGTCCAGCAGTTTTCGAACTCCGCCCCGGCGGACGGCCAGGCCCTGAACATCCAGACCGTCTCGTCCCAGCTCCAGTTCGTGCAGCGCGAACACAACCGCTGCTCGGACATCGCCAGCGGCAATTTCACCTCGAAGATCGTCGCGACCAACATCGACGAGGCCCGCGCGTTCGCCGAAACCCAGCTCGGCTGTGGCGGGACACGCCTCGCCGAGGCGATCGCCCGGATGGACGAGATCGGCTACTCCTTCGTCGGCGTCGGCGCCTGCGCCGTCCCCGGCGGCGGGAACTCGATCCACGCCCTCTTCAACCCCCACGCTGATCGCGCTGATTCGATCAAACCGGTCAGCGTCTTCCTCCTGGAGAGCCCCGGAGAGGGCTGCAAAGACGCCGAGCCCGGCATCTGCTACTCCTGCCCCAAGGCCAAGGAACGCGGCAAACCGGCCGTGCTCTGGCGCGACGAGAACCTCATCGTGTTCGTTCATTCCGACTCCGAGCAGAGCGTCGAGAACGCCCGGACGGCCTATGTCGCCCCCGAATCCGTCCAGTCCCTCTGACCACGGACGATCCCTCGAATCAGTGCAGCGGGCCACGCCATCGTGCGTGGCCCGCTTCCGTTACAGAACAAGAGCCCTTTCAGGTCCGTACCACCCCCTAGAATCTTGATGTTGCAGCCGATCCGACCATTCGCCCGATCCGCTGCACATCAACCGCCCCAGACCGGAGGCCTCGCCATGACCACCCGCGCCCACACATCGCTGCTCCCGATCGCCGTGATCGCGCTCGCCGGTCTGGCAATCGCCCCATCCTCGG
>CAXIWF010001593.1:0-18000 GCA_964036045.1 Eutreptiella sp. 'Long Island Sound 2002' | reverse complement strand
GAGATGGGGGGCGATGGGGGGCGATGGTGGGCGATGGGTGGCGTTGGGGGGCGATCGGGGGCGATGGGGGGCGATGGGGGGCGAGGGGGCGCGAGGGGGGGCGATGGGGGGCGATGGGGGGCGATGGGGGGCGCGGGGGGGCGATGGGGGGCGATGGCGGGCGAGGGGGGGGCGATGGGTAGCGGTGGGGGGCGATGGGGGGCGATGGGAGGCGATGGGGGGCAATGGTGGGGCAATGGGGGGGCGATGGGGGGCGAGAGGGTGCGAGGGGGGGTGATGGGGGGCGATGTGGGGCTATCGGGGGCGATCGGGGGCGATGGGGGGCGATGGGGGGAGATGGGGGGCGATGGGGGGCGATGGGTGGGGAGGGGGGGCGATGCGGGGCGATGGGGGGCGATGGGGGGCGATGGGGGGCGAAGGGGGGCGAGGGGGGGCGAGGGGGGGTGATGGGGGGCGATGTGGGGCTATCGGGGGCGATCGGGGGCGATGGGGGGCGATGGGGGGAGATGGGGGGCGATGGGGGGCGATGGGTGGGGAGGGGGGGCGATGCGGGGCGATGGGGGGCGATGGGGGGCGATGGGGGGCGAAGGGGGGCGAGGGGGGGCGAGGGGGGGCGATGGGGAGCAATGGGGGGCGGTGGGGGGCGATGGGTGGCGATGGGTGGCAATCGGGGGGCGCTGGGGGGCGAGGGGGGGCGATGGGGGGCGATGGGGGCGAGGGGGGTCGAGAGGGTGCGAGGGGGGGCGAGGGGGGGCGATGGGGGACAATGTGGGGCGATGGGTGGCGAGGGGGGGCGATGGGGGTTGATGGGGGGCGAGGGGGGGCGAGGGGGGGCGAGGGGGGGCGATCGGGGGCGATGGGGGCGCGATGGAGGGCAATGGGGGGAAATTGGGGGCGAGGGGGGGCGATGGGGACCGCTGGGGGCGATGGGGGGCGAGGGGGGGCGATGGGGGGCGATGGGGGGCGAGGGGGGGCGAGGGGGGGCGAGGGGGAGCGATGGGGGGCGAGGGGGGGCGATCGGGGGCGATGGGGGGCGAGGGGGGGCGATGGGGGGCGAGGGGTGGCGACCGGGGGCGATGGGGGGCGATGGGGGGCGATGGGGGGCGATGGGGGGCGAGGGGGGTTGAGGGGGGGCGAGGGGGGGCGATCTGGGGCGATGGGGGGCAAGGGGGGGCGAGGGGGGTTGAGGGGCGGCGAGGGGGGGCGATGGGGGCGATCGGGGGCGATGGGGGGCGAGGGGGGGCGATGGGGGGCGAGGGGGGGCGAGGGGGGGCGAGAGGGGGCGATGGGGGGCGATGGGGGGCGATGGGGGGCAAGGGGGGGTCGGGGGCAATTGGGGGCGACGGGGGGCGATGGGGGGCGATGGGGGGCGATCGGGGGCGATGGGGGGCGATGGGGGGCGATGGGGGGCGAGGGGGGGCGATGGGGGGCGATGGGGGGGCAATTGGGGGCAATGGGGGGCGATGGGGGGCGATGGGGGGCAAGGGGGGGTTGGGGGCAATTGGGGGCGACAGGGGGCGATTCGGGCCGATGGGGGGCGATGGGGGGCGATCGGGGGCGATGGGGGGCGATGGGGGGGCAATTGGGGGCAATGGGGGGCGATGGGGGGCGGGGGGGGGGCGACGGGGGGTTGGGGGCAATTTGGGGCGATGGGGGGCGATGGGGGGCGATGGGGGGCGGGGGGGGGGGGGCGAGGGGGGGTTGGGGGCAATTTGGGGCGATGGGGGGCGATGGGGGGCGATGGGGGGCGATGGGGGGCAATGGGGGGCGATGGGGGGCGATGGGGGGCGATGGGGGGCCAGGGGGGGCGAGGGGGGGCGATGGGGGGCGATGGGGGGCAATAGGGGGCAATGGTGGGCGAGGGGGGGCGATGGGGGGCGAGGGGGGGCAAGCGGGGGCGATGGGGGGCGGTGGGGGGCGAGGGGGGGCGAGGGGGGGCGATGGAGGGCGATGGGGGGCGATGGGGGGCGATTGGGGGCGATGGGGGGCCAGGGGGGGCGAGGGGGGGCGATGGGGGGCGATGGGGGGCAATAGGGGGCAATGGTGGGCGAGGGGGGGCGATGGGGGGCGAGGGGGGGGCAATTGGGGGCAATGGGGGGCGATGGGGGGCGGGGGGGGGGCGAGGGGGGGTTGGGGGCAATTTGGGGCGATGGGGGGCGATGGGGGGCGATGGGGGGCGATGGGGGGCAATGGGGGGCAATGGGGGGCGATGGGGGGCGATGGGGCGCCAGGGGGGGCGAGGGGGGGCGATGGGGGGCAATGGTGGGCGAGGGGGGGCGATGGGGGGCGAGGGGGGGCAAGCGGGGGCGATGGGGTGCGGTGGGGGGCGAGGGGGGGCGAGGGGGGGCGATGGAGGGCGATGGGGGGCGATGGGGGGCGAGGGCGGCAGTGGGGGGCGGTGGGGGGCGGTCTGGGGCGATGGGGGGCGATGGGGGGCGAGGGGGGCGGTGGGGGGCGATGGGGGGCGATTGGGGGCAATTGGGGGCAATTGGTGGCGATGGGTGGCGAGGGGGGGTGATGCGGGGCGATGGGGGGCGATGGGGGGCGATGGGGGGCGAGGGGGGGCGAAGGGGGGCGAAGGGGGGCGTTGGGGGGGCGAGGGGGGGCGAGGGGGGGCGGTGGGGAGCGATGGGGGGCGGTGGGGGGCGATGGGGGGCGATGGGGGCGAGGGGGTTCGAGAGGGTGCGAGGGGGGGCGATGGGGGACAATGGGGGGCGATGGGTGGCGAGGGGGGGCGAGGGGGGGCGAGGGGGGGCGATGGGGGCGCGATGGAGGGCAATGGGGGGAAATGGGGGGCGATGGGGGGCGAGGGGGGTCGATGGGGGGCGATGGGGACCGATGGGGGCGAGGGGGGGCGAGGGGGGGGCGATGGGGCGCGATGGGGGGCGAGGGGGGGCGAGGGGGAGCGATGGGGGGTGATGGGGGGGGATCGGGGGCGATGGGGGGCGAGGGGGGGCGATGGGGGGCGATCAGGGGCGATGGGGGGCGAGGGGGGGCGATGGGTGGCGAAGGGGGGCGAGGGGGGGCGACCGGTGGCGTTGGGGGGCGAGTGGGGGCGACCGGGGGCGATTGGGGGCGATGGGGGGCGAGGGGGGGTGAGGGGGGGCGATCGGGGGCGATGGGGGGCGAGGGGGGGCAAGCGGGGGCGATGGGGGGCGATAGGGGCGCGATGGAGGGCAATGGGGGGAAATGGGGGGCGAGGGGGGGCGAGGGGGAGCGATGGGGGGCGAGGGGGGGCGAGGGGGGGCGAGGGGGGGCGAGGGGGGGCGACGGGGGGCGATGGGGGGCGAGGGGGGGCGATGGGGGGCGATCGGGGGCGATGGGGGGCGAGGGGGGGCGATTGGTTCGCGAAGGTGGGCGAGGGGGGGCGACCGGGGGCGATTGGGGGCGGTGGGGGGCGATGGGGGGTGACCGGGGGCGATTGGGGGCTATAGGGGGCGATGTGGGGCGAGGGGGGGTGAGGGGGGGCGATCGGGGGCGATGGGGGGCGAGGGGGGGCGAGGGGGGCGAGGGGGGGCGAGGGGGGGGGCGAGGGGGGGCGAGGGGGGGGCGATAGGGGGCGGGGGGGGGCGAGAGGGGGCGATGGGGGGCGATGGGGGGCGATGGGGGACAAGGGGGGGTTGGGGGCAATTGGGGGCGATGGGGGGCGATGGGGGGCGATGGGGGGCAATTGGGGGCAATGGGGGGCGATAGGGGGCGATGGGGGGCGAGGGGGGGCACTGGGGGGGGATGGGGGGCGATGGGGGGCGATGAGGCGCGGTGGGGGGCGATGGGGAGCGATGGGGGGCGATGGGGGGCGATGGGGGGCGACGGGGGGCGATGGGGGGGCGATGGTGGGCGATGGGTGGCGTTGGGGGGCGATCGGGGGCGATGGGGGGCGATGGGGGGCGAGGGGGCGCGAGGGGGGGCGATGGGGGGCGATGGGGGGCGATGGGGGGCGCGGGGGGGCGATGGGGGGCGATGGCGGGCGATGGGGGACAAGGGGGGGTTGGGGGCAATTGGGGGCGATGGGGGGCGATGGGGGGCGATGGGGGGCAATTGGGGGCAATGGGGGGCGATAGGGGGCGATGGGGGGCGAGGGGGGGCACTGGGGGGGGATGGGGGGCGATGGGGGGCGATGGGGCGCGGTGGGGGGCGATGGGGAGCGATGGGGGGCGATGGGGGGCGATGGGGGGCGACGGGGGGCGATGGGGGGGCGATGGTGGGCGATGGGTGGCGTTGGGGGGCGATCGGGGGCGATGGGGGGCGATGGGGGGCGAGGGGGCGCGAGGGGGGGCGATGGGGGGCGATGGGGGGCGATGGGGGGCGCGGGGGGGCGATGGGGGGCGAGGGGGGGGCGATGAGTAGCGGTGGGGGGCGATGGGGGGCGATGGGAGGCGATGGGGGGCAATGGTGGGGCAATGGGGGGGCGATGGGGGGCGAGAGGGTGCGAGGGGGGGTTATGGGGGGCGATGTGGGGCTATCGGGGGCGATCGGGGGCGATGGGGGGCGATGGGGGGAGATGGGGGGCGATGGGGGGCGATGGGTGGGGAGGGGGGGCGATGCGGGGCGATGGGGGGCGATGGGGGGCGATGGGGGGCGAAGGGGGGCGAGGGGGGGCGAGGGGGGGCGATGGGGAGCAATGGGGAGGCGGTGGGGGGCGATGGGTGGCGATGGGTGGCAATCGGGGGGCGCTGGGGGGCGAGGGGGGGCGATGGGGGGCGATGGGGGCGAGGGGGTTCGAGAGGGTGCGAGGGGGGGCGATGGGGGACAATGTGGGGCGATGGGTGGCGAGGGGGGGCGATGGGGGGTGATGGGGGGCGAGGGGGGGCGAGGGGGGGCGAGGGGGGGCGATCGGGGGCGATGGGGGCGCGATGGAGGGCAATGGGGGGAAATTGGGGGCGAGGGGGGGCGATGGGGACCGCTGGGGGCGATGGGGGGCGAGGGGGGGCGATGGGGGGCGATGGGGGGCGAGGGGGGGCGAGGGGGAGCGATGGGGGGCGAGGGGGGGCGATGGGGTGCGATGGGGGGCGAGGGGGGGCGATGGGGGGCGAGGGGTGGCGACCGGGGGCGATGGGGGGCGATGGGGGGCGATGGGGGGCGATGGGGGGCGAGGGGGGTTGAGGGGGGGCGAGGGGGGGCGATCTGGGGCGATGGGGGGCAAGGGGGGGCGAGGGGGGTTGAGGGGCGGCGAGGGGGGGCGATGGGGGCGATCGGGGGCGATGGGGGGCGAGGGGGGGCGATGGGGGGCGAGGGGGGGCGAGGGGGGGCGGGAGGGGGCGATGGGGGGCGATGGGGGGCGATGGGGGGCAAGGGGGGGTCGGGGGCAATTGGGGGCGACGGGGGGCGATGGGGGGCGATGGGGGGCGATCGGGGGCGATGGGGGGCGATGGGGGGCGATGGGGGGCGAGGGGTGGCGATGGGGGGCGATGGGGGGGCAATTGGGGGCAATGGGGGGCGATGGGGGGCGATGGGGGGCAAGGGGGGGTTGGGGGCAATTGGGGGCGACAGGGGGCGATTCGGGCCGATGGGGGGCGATGGGGGGCGATCGGGGGCGATGGGGGGCGATGGGGGGGCAATTGGGGGCAATGGGGGGCGATGGGGGGCGGGGGGGGGGCGAGGGGGGTTGGGGGCAATTTGGGGCGATGGGGGGCGATGGGGGGCGATGGGGGGCGGGGGGGGGGGGCGAGGGGGGGTTGGGGGCAATTTGGGGCGATGGGGGGCGATGGGGGGCGATGGGGGGCGATGGGGGGCAATGGGGGGCGATGGGGGGCGATGGGGGGCGATGGGGGGCCAGGGGGGGCGAGGGGGGGCGATGGGGGGCGATGGGGGGCAATAGGGGGCAATGGTGGGCGAGGGGGGGCGATGGGGGGCGAGGGGGGGCAAGCGGGGGCGATGGGGGGCGGTGGGGGGCGAGGGGGGGCGAGGGGGGGCGATGGAGGGCGATGGGGGGCGATGGGGGGCGATGGGGGGCGATGGGGGGCCAGGGGGGGCGAGGGGGGGCGATGGGGGGCGATGGGGGGCAATAGGGGGCAATGGTGGGCGAGGGGGGGCGATGGGGGGCGAGGGGGGGGCAATTGGGGGCAATGGGGGGCGATGGGGGGCGGGGGGGGGGCGAGGGGGGGTTGGGGGCAATTTGGGGCGATGGGGGGCGATGGGGGGCGATGGGGGGCGATGGGGGGCAATGGGGGGCAATGGGGGGCGATGGGGGGCGATGGGGGGCCAGGGGGGGCGAGGGGGGGCGATGGGGGGCAATAGGGGGCAATGGTGGGCGAGGGGGGGCGAGGGGGGGCAAGCGGGGGCGATGGGGTGCGGTGGGGGGCGAGGGGGGGCGAGGGGGGGCGATGGAGGGCGATGGGGGGCGATGGGGGGCGAGGGCGGCAGTGGGGGGCGATGGGGGGCGATGGGGGGCGATGGGGGGCGAGGGGGGGCGATGGGGGGCGATGGGGGGGCAATTGGGGGCAATAGGGGGCGATGGGGGGCGATGGGGGGCGAGGGGGGGCAATGGGGGGGGATGGGGGGCGATGGGGGGCGATGGGGTGCGATGGGGGGCGGTGGGGGGCGATGTGGGGCGATGGGGAGCGATGGGGGGCGATGGCGGCCGATGGGGGGCGATCACGGGCGATGGGGGGGCGATGGGGGGCGATCGGGGGCGATCGGGGGCGATCGGGGGCGATGGGGGGCGATGGGGGGCGAGGGGGGGCGAGGGGGGGCGAGGGGGGGCGATGGGGGGCGATGGGGGGCAATGGGGGGCGAGGGGGGGCGAGGGGGGGCGATGGGGGGCGATGGGGGGCGAGGGGGGGCGATGGGTGGCGTTGGGGGGCGATGGGGGGCGATGGGGGGCAATGGGGGGGCAATGGGCGGGCGATGGGGGGCGATGGGGGGCTATCGGGGACGATCGGGGGCGATGGGGGGCAATGGGGGGAGATGGGAGGGCAATCGGGGGCAATCGGGGGCGATGGGGGGAGATGGGGGGGCAATCGGGGGCGACGGGTGGCGAGGGGGGGTGATGCGGGGTGATGGGGGGCGATGGGGGGCGATGGGGCGCGAGGGGGGGCGATGGGGGGCGAAGGGGGGCGTTTGGTTGGCGAGGGGGGGCGAGGGGGGGCGATGGGGGGCGGTGGGGGGCGATGGGGGGCGATGGGTGGCGAGGGGGGGCGAGGGGGGGTGATGGGGGGGTGATGGACCGCAATGGGGGGCAATGGGGGGCAATGTGGGGCGAGGGAGGGCGATGGGGGGCGATGGGGGCCGATGGGGGCGAGGGGGGGCGAGGGGGGGCGATATGGGGCGATGGGGGGCGATGGGGGGCGAGGGGGGGCGATGGGAGGCGAGGGGGGGCGATGGGGGGCGATCGGGGGCGATGGGGGGCTATCGGGGGTGATTGGGGGCGCTGGGGGTGGATCGGGGGCGATGGGGGGCGAGGGGGAGCGAGGGGGCCGGTGGGGGGCGGTGGGGGGCGATGGGGGGCGAGGGGGGGCGATGGGGGGGCGATGGGGGGCGATGGGGGGCGAGGGGGGGCGATGGGGGGCGATGGGGGGCTCTGGGGGGCGATGGGGGGCGATGGGGAGCGATGGGGGGCGATGGGGGGTGATGGGGGGCGATGGGGGGCGATGGTGGGCGATGAGGGGCGATGGGGGGCAATGGGGGGGCAATGTGGCGGGCGATGGGGGGCGAGGTGGGGCGAGGGGGAGCGATGGGGGGTGATGGGGCGCGATAGGGGGTGATGGGGAGCAATGGGGGGCGATGGGGGGCGATGGGGGGCGAGGGGGGTCGAGGGGGGGCGATGGGGGGCGATGGGGGGCGACCGGGGGCGATGGGGGGCGATGGGGGGCAATGGGGTGGCAATGGGGGGGCAATGGGGGGCAATGGGCGGCGATGGGGAGCGACGGGGGGCGATCAGCGGCGATGGGGGGCGATGGGGGGCGAGGGGGGGCGATGGGGGGCGATAGGGGGCGATGGCGGGCGATGGGGGGCGAGGGGGGGCGAGGGGGAGCGATGGGGGGCGATGCGGGGCGAATGGGGGGTGATGGGGAGCAATGGGGTGGCAATGGGGGGGCAATGGGGGGCAATGGGGGGCCATGGGGAGCGACGGGGGGCGATCAGCGGCGATGGGGGGCGAGGGGGGGCGATGGGGGGCGATAGGGGGCGATGGCGGGCGATGGGGGGCGAGGGGGGGCGAGGGGGAGCGATGGGGGGCGATGGGGGGCGAATGGGGGGTGATGGGGAGCAATGGGGGGCGAGGGGGAGCGATGGGGGGCGATGGGGGGCGATGGGGGGCGAGGGGGGGCGATGGGGGGCGATTGGGGGCGAGGGGGGTCGAGGGGGGGCGATGGGGGGCGATGGGGGGCGACCGGGGGCGATGGGGGGCGATGGGAGGCGATGGGGGGCAATGGGGGGGCAATGGGGGGGCAATGGGGGGCAATGGGGGGCGATGGGGAGCGAGGGGGGGCGATGGGGGGCTATCGGGGGCGATAGGGGGCGCTGGGGGTGGATGGGGGGCGATGGGGGGCGAGGGGGGACGACGGGGAGCGATGGGGGGCGATAGGGGGCAGTAGGGGGCGAGGGGGGGGCGAGCGGGGGCGATGGGGGGCGATGGGGGGCGATGGGGAGCGAGGGGGAGCGATGGGGAGCGAGGGGGGGCGATCGGGGGCAAAGGGGGACGTTGGCGGGCGAAGAAGGGGCGATGGGGGGCTGTGGGGGGCGATGGGGGGCGATGGGGGGCGATGGGAAACGATGGGGGCTGATGGGGGGCGAGGGGGGGCGAGGGGGGGGGATGGGGTCGATGGGGCGCGGTGGGGGGCGGTTGGGGGCGATGGGGGGCGATGGGGGGCAATGAGGGGCGATGGGGGACGGTAGGGGGCGAGGGGGGGCGAGGGGGGGCGAGCGGGGGCGATGGGGGGCGATGGGGGGCGATGGGGAGCCAGGGGGAGCGATGCGGGGCGAGGGGGGGCGAGGGGGGGGCGATGGGGGGCGAGTGGGGCGAGGGGGGGCGATGGGTGGCGTTGGGGGGTGATGGGGGGCGATGGGAGGCGATGGGGGGCAATGGGGGGGCAATGGGGGGGCGATGGGGGGCGAGGGGGGGTGATGGGGGGCGATGGGGGGCGATGGGGGGAGATGGGGGGGCAATGGGGGGCGATGGGTGGCGAGGGGGGGCGAGGGGGGGTTGGGGGCAATTGGGGGCAATTGGGGGCGATGGGGGGCGATGGGGGGCGATGGGGGCCGATGGGGGGCGAGGGGGGGCGAGGGGGGGGCGATGGGGGGCGATGGGGGGCGATGGGGGGGCGATGGGGGGCGAGAGGGGGCGAGGGGGGGTGATGGGGGGCGATGGGGGGCGATCGGGGGCGATGGGGGGAGATGGGGGGGCAATGGGGGGCGATGGGGGGCGATGGGGGGCGAGGGGGGGCGAGGGGGGGCGATGGGTGGCGTTGGGGGGCGATGGGAGGCGATGGGGGGCAATGGGGGGGCAGTGGGGGGGCGAGGGGGGGGTGGCAGGGGTGATGGGTGGCGAGGGGGGGCGATGCGGGGCGATGGGGGGTGATGGGGGGCGGTGGGGGGCGTTTGGGGGGCGAGGGGGGGCGAGGGGGGGCGGTGGGGAGCGATGGGGGGCGGTGGGGGGCGATGGGGGGCAATGGGGGGGCGTTGGGGGGCGAGGGGGGGCGATGGGGGGCGATGGGGGCGAGGGGGTTCGAGAGGGTGCGAGGGGGGGCGAGGGGGGGCGATAAGGGACAATGGGGGGCGATGGGTGGCGAGGGGGGGCGAGGGGGGGCGAGGGGGGGCGATGGGGGGCGAGGGGGGGCGATGGGGGGCGATGGAGGGCAATGGGGGGAAATGGGGGCGAGGGGGGGCGAGGGGGGGCGAGGGGGAGCGATGGGGGGCGAGGGGGGGCGACGGGGGGCGATCGGGGGTGATGGGGGGCGATGGGGGGCGATCGGGGGCGATGGGGGGCGAGGGGGGGCGATGGGTGGCGAAGGGGGGCGAGGGGGGCCGACCGGGGGCGATGGGGGGCGATGGGGGGCGACCGGGGGCGATTGGGGGCGGTGGGGGGCGATGGGGGGCGACGGGGGATGAGGGGGGGCGAGGGGGGGCGATCGGGGGCGATGGGGGGCGAAGGGGGGCGATGGGGGGCGACCGGGGGCGATTGGGGGCGGTGGGGGGCGATGGGGGGCGACGGGGGATGAGGGGGGGCGAGGGGGGGCGATCGGGGGCGATGGGGGGCGAGGGGGGGCGAGGGGGGGTGAGGGGGTGCGAGGGGGGCGAGAGGGGGCGAGGGGGGGCGAGGGGGGGCGAGGGGGGGCGATGGGGGGCGAGGGGGGGCGAGGGGGGGTGAGAGGGGGCGATGGGGGGCGATGGGGCGCGATATGGGGCGAGGGGGGGTTGGGGGCAATTGGGGGCGATGGGGGGCGATGGGGGGCGATGGGGGGCAATTGGGGGCAATGGGGGGCGATAGGGGGCGAGGGGGGGCACTGGGGGGGGATGGGGGGCGATGGGGGGCGATGGGTGGCGAGGGGGGGCGATGGGGGGCGAGGGGGGGCGAGGGGGGGCGAGGGGGGGCGATGGGGGGCGATGGGGGGCGAGGGGGGGGGGGGGCGATGGGGGGCGATGGGGGGCGAGGGGGGCGAGGGGGGGCGATTGGTGGCGTTGGGGGGCGATGGGGGGCGATGGGAGGCGATGGGGGGCAATGCGGGGGCAATGGGGGGGCGAGAGGGGGCGAGCGGGGGTGATGGGGGGCTATCGGGGGCGATGGGGGGAGATGGGGGGGCAATGGGGGGCGATGGGCGGCGATGGGTGGCGAGGGGGGGCGATGCGGGGCGATGGGGGGCGAAGGAGGGCGTTTGGGGGGCGAGGGGGGGGCGAGGGGGGGCGGTGGGGAGCGATGGGGGGCGGTGGGGGGCGATGGGGGGCGATGGGGGGCAATCGGGGGGCGTTGGGGGGCGAGGGGGGGCGATGGGGGGCGATGGGGGCGAGGGGGTGAGAGGGGGGGCGAGGGGGGGCGATGGGGGACAATGGGGGGCGATGGGTGGCGAGGGGGGGCGAGGGGGGCTGATGGGGGGCGAGGGGGGGCGATGGAGGGCAACGGGGGGAAATGGGGGGCGAGGGGGGGCGAGGGGGGGCGAGGGGGGGCGAGGGGGAGCGACGGTGGGCGAGGGGGGGCGACGGGGGGCGATCGGGGGCGAGGGGGCGCGATGGGGGGCGATCGGGGGCGATGGGGGGCGAGGGGGGGCGAAGGGGGGCGAGGGGGGGCGATGGGGGGCGGTGGGGGGCGATGGGGGGCGACCGGGGGCGATTGGGGGCTATGGGGGGCGAGGGGGGGTGAGCGGGGGCGAGGGGGGGCGAGGGGGGGCGATCGGGGGCGATGGGGGGTGAGCGGGGGCGAGGGGGGGTGAGGGGGGCGATGGGGGGCGAGGGGGGGCGAGGGGGGGTGATGGGGGGCGAGAGGGGGCGAGGGGGGGCGAGGGGGGGCGATGGGGGGCGAGGGGGGGCGAGAGGGGCGATGGGGGGCGACGGGGCGCGATATGGGGCGAGGGGGGGTTGGGGGCAATTGGGGGCGACGGTGGGCGATAGGGGGCGAGGGGGGCACTGGGGGGGGATGGGGGGCGATGGGGGGCGACGGGGGGCGATGGGGGGCGACGGGGGGCGATGGGGGGCGATGGGGGGCGGGGGGGGGTAGGGGGGGGCGATGGGGGGCGATGGGGGGCGATGGGGGGCGAGGGGGGGCGAGGGGGGGCGATGGGGGGCGATGGGGGGCGAGGGGGGCGAGGGGGGGCGATGGGTGGCGTTGGGGGGCGATGGGGGGCGATGGGAGGGGATGGGGGGCAATGGGGGGGCGATGGGGGGCGAGAGAGGGCGAGGGGGGATGATGGGGGGCTATCGGGGGCGATCGGGGGCGATGGGGGGAGATGGGGGGTCAATGGGGGGCGATGGGGGGCGATGGGCTGCGAGGGGGGGCGATGCGGGGCGATGGGGGGCGATGGGGGGCGAGGGGGGCGATGGGGGGCGAAGGGGGGCGATGGTGGGCGGTGGGGGGCGATGGGGGGCAATGGGGGGCCGCTGAGGGGCGAGGGGGGGCGATGGGGGGCGATGGCGGCGAGGGGGTTCGAGAGGGTGCGAGGGGGGACGAGGGGGGGCGATGGGGGACAATGGGGGGCGATGGGGGGCGAGGGGGGGTGATGGGGGGCGAGGGGGGGCAATGGGGGGCGATGGGGGCGCGATGGAGGGCAATGGGGGCAAATGGGGGGCGATGGGGGGCGAGGGGGGGCGATGGGGGGCGATGGGGACCGATGGGGGCGAGGGGGGGCGATGGGGGGCGAGGGGGGGCGATGGGGGGCGATGGGCGGCGAGGGGGGGCGAGGGGGGGCGATGGGTGGCGAAGGGGGGCGACCGGGGGCGATGGGGGGCGGTGGGGGGCGATGGGGGGCGACCGGGGGCGATTGGGGGCGATGGGGGGCGAGGGGGGGTGAGGGGGGGCGAGGGGGGGCGATCGGGGGCAATAGGGGGCGAGGGGGGCGGGGGGGGGTGAGGGGGGGCGAGGGGGGGCGAGGGGGGCGATCGGGGGCGATGGGGGGCGAGGGGGGGCGAGGGGGGGCGAGGGGGGGCGAGGGGGGGCGATGGAGGGCGAGGGGGGGCGAGAGGGGGCGATGGGGGGCGATGGGGGGCGATGGGGGGCGAGGGGGGGCGATGGGGGGGCAATTGGGGGCAATGGGGGGCGATGGGGGGCGAGGGGGGGCGAGGGGGGTTTGGGGGCAATTTGGGGCGATGGGGGGCGATGGGGGGCGATGGGGGGCGATGGGGGGCGATGGGGGGCGAGGGGGGGCGAGGGGGGGCAATGGGGGGCAATGTTGGGCGAGGGGGGCGATGGGGGGCAAGGGGGGGCAAGGGGGGGCGATGAGGGGCGATGGGGGGCGAGGGGGGGCGATGGGGGGCGATGGGGGGCGATGGGGGGCGAGGGCGGCGGTGGGGGGCGGTGGGGGGCGGTGGGGGGCGATGGGGGGCGATGGGGGGCGAGGGGGGCGGTGGGGGGCGATGGGGGGCGATGGGGGGCGATTGGGGGCAATTGTTGGCAATTGGGGGCGATGGGGGGCGATCGTGGGCGATGGAGGGCGATGAGGGGCGAGGGGGGGCCAGGGGGGGCGAGGGGGGGCGATGGGGGGGCGATGGGGGGCGATTGGGGGCGATGGGGGGCGATCGGGGGTGATGGGGGGCGATGGGGGGCCAGGGGGGGCGAGGGGGGGCGATGGGGGGCGATGGGGGGCAATTGGGGGCAATGGGGGGCGATGGGGGGCGATGGGGGGCGATGGGGGGGGATGGGGGGAGATGGGGGGCGATGGGGGGCGATGGGGGGCGGTGGGGGGCAATGGGGAGCGATGGGGGGCGGTGGGGGGCGATGGGGGGCGATGGGGGGCGACGGGGGGCGATGGGGTGGCGATGGTGGGCGATCGGGGGCGATCGGGGGCGATGGGGGGCGATGGGGGGCGAGGGGGGGCGAGGGGGGGCGATGGGGGGCGATGGGGGGCGATGGGGGGCGATGGGGGGCGATGGGGGGCGAGGGGGGGCGTTGGGGGGCGATGGGGGGCGATGGGAGGCGATGGGAGGCAATGGGGGGGCAATGGGGGGGCGATGGGGGGCGATGGGGGGTGATGGGGGGCGATGGGGGGCGAGGGGGGGTGAGGGGGGGCGAGGGGGGGCGATCGGGGGCAATAGGGGGCGAGGGGGGCGGGGGGGGGTGAGGGGGGGCGAGGGGGGGCGAGGGGGGCGATCGGGGGCGATGGGGGGCGAGGGGGGGCGAGGGGGGGCGAGGGGGGGCGAGGGGGGGCGATGGAGGGCGAGGGGGGGCGAGAGGGGGCGATGGGGGGCGATGGGGGGCGATGGGGGACGAGGGGGGGCGATGGGGGGGCAATTGGGGGCAATGGGGGGCGATGGGGGGCGAGGGGGGGCGAGGGGGGGTTGGGGGCAATTTGGGGCGATGGGGGGCGATGGGGGGCGATGGGGGGCGATGGGGGGCGATGGGGGGCGAGGGGGGGCGAGGGGGGGCAATGGGGGGCAATGTTGGGCGAGGGGGGCGATGGGGGGCAAGGGGGGGCAAGGGGGGGCGATGAGGGGCGATGGGGGGCGAGGGGGGGCGATGGGGGGCGATGGGGGGCGATGGGGGGCGAGGGCGGCGGTGGGGGGCGGTGGGGGGCGGTGGGGGGCGATGGGGGGCGATGGGGGGCGAGGGGGGCGGTGGGGGGCGATGGGGGGCGATGGGGGGCGATTGGGGGCAATTGTTGGCAATTGGGGGCGATGGGGGGCGATCGTGGGCGATGAGGGGCGAGGGGGGGCCAGGGGGGGCGAGGGGGGGCGATGGGGGGGCGATGGGGGGCGATTGGGGGCGATGGGGGGCGATCGGGGGTGATGGGGGGCGATGGGGGGCCAGGGGGGGCGAGGGGGGGCGATGGGGGGCGATGGGGGGCAATTGGGGGCAATGGGGGGCGATGGGGGGCGATGGGGGGCGATGGGGGGGGATGGGGGGAGATGGGGGGCGATGGGGGGCGATGGGGGGCGGTGGGGGGCAATGGGGAGCGATGGGGGGCGGTGGGGGGCGATGGGGGGCGATGGGGGGCGACGGGGGGCGATGGGGTGGCGATGGTGGGCGATCGGGGGCGATCGGGGGCGATGGGGGGCGATGGGGGGCGAGGGGGGGCGAGGGGGGCGATGGGGGGCGATGGGGGGCGATGGGGGGCGATGGGGGGCGATGGGGGGCGAGGGGGGGCGTTGGGGGGCGATGGGGGGCGATGGGAGGCGATGGGAGGCAATGGGGGGGCAATGGGGGGGCGACGGGGGGCGATGGGGGGTGATGGGGGGCGATGGGGGGCGATGGGGGGGCGATCGGGGGCGATCGGGGGCGATCGGGGGCGATCGGGGGCGAGGGGGGGCGAGGGGGGGCGATGGGGGGCGATGGAGGGCGATGGGGGGCGGTGGGGGGCGGTGGGGGGCGATGGGGGGCGATGGGGGTGACGGGGGGCGATGGGGGGGCGATAGTGGGCGATGGGGGGCGATCGGGGGCGATGGGGGGCGATGGGGGGGGGCCAGGGGGGGCCAGGGGGGGCGAGGGGGTCGATGGGGGGCGATGGGGGGCGATGGGGGGCAATGGGGGGCGGGGGGGGGGCGATGGGGGGCGATGGGGGGCAAGGGGGGCGAGGGGGGGCGATGGGTGGCGTTGGGGGGCGATGGGGGGCGATGGGAGGTGATGGGGGGCAATGGGGGGGCAATGGGGGGGCGATGGGGGGCGACAGGGGGCGAGGGGGGGTGATGGGGGGCCATCGGGGGCGATGGGGGGCGATGGGGGGAGATGGGGGGGCAATGGGGGGCGATGGGGGGCGATGGGTGGCGAGGGGGGGCGATGCGGGGCGCTGGGGGGCGATGGGGGGCGATGGGGGGCGAAGGGGGGCGTTTGGGGGGCGAGGGGGGGCGGTGGGGAGCGATGGGGGGCGGTGGGGGGCGATGGGGGCAATGGGGGGGCGCTGAGGGGCGCGGGGGGGGCGATGGGGGGCGATGGGGGCGAGGGGGTTCGAGAAGGTGCGAGGGGGGCGAGGGGGGGCGATGGGGGACAAAGGGGGGCGATGGGTGGCGAGGGGGGGCGGGGGGGGGTGATGGGGGGCGAGGGGGGGCGAGGGGGGGCGAGGGGGGGCGATGGGGGCGCGATGGAGGGCAACGGGGGGAAATGGGGGGCGATGGGGGGCGAGGGGGGGCGTTGGGGGGCGATGGGGACCGATGGGGGCGAGGGGGGCGATGGGGGGCGAGGGGGGGCGATGGGGGGCGATGATGGGGCGATGGGGGGCGAGGGGGGGCGAGGGGGAGCGATGGGGCGCGAATGGGGGCGATCGGGGGCTATGGGGGGCGAGGGGGGGCGATGGGGAGCGAGGGGGGGCGATGGGGGGCGATCGGGGGCGATGGGGGGCGAGGGGGGGCGATGGCCGGCGAAGGGGGGCGAGGGGGGGCGACCGGGGGCGATGGGGGGCCGTGGGGGGCGATGGGGGGCGATTGGGGTCGATGGGAGGCGATGGGGGGCGAGGGGGGGTGAGGGGGGGGGAGCGGGGGCGATCGGGGGCGATGCGGGGCGAGGGGGGGCGAGGGGGGGCGATGGGGGGCGAGGGGGGGCGAGGGGGGGCGAGGGGGGGCGAGAGGCGGCGATGGGGGGCAAGGGGGGGTTGGGGGCAATTGGGGGCGACGGGGGGCGATGGGGGGCGATCGGGGGCGATGGGGGGCGATGGGGGGCGATGGGGGGCGAGGGGGGGCGATGGGGGGCAATTGGGGGCAATGGGGGGCGATGGAGGGCGAGGGGGGGTTGGGGGCAATTGGGGGCAATGGGGGGCGATGGGGGGCGATGGGGCGCGATGGGGGGCGATCGGGGGCGATGGGGGGCAATGGGGGCGATGGGGGGCGATGGGGGGCGAGGGGGGGCGATGGGGGGCGATGGGGGGCAATTGGGGGCGATAGGGGGCGATGGGGGGCGAGGGGGGGCAATGGGGGGGGATGGGGGGCGATGGGGGGCGATGGGGGGCGGTGGGGGGCGATGGGGAGCGATGGGGGGCGATGGGGGGCGATGGGGGGCGATGGGGGGCGACGGGGGGGCGATGGTGGGCGATGGGGGGCGATGGGGGGCGTTCGGGGGGCGAGGGGGGGCGAGGGGGGCGATTGGGGGCGAGGGGGGGCAATGGGGGGCGATGGGGGGCGATGGGTGGCGTTGGGGGGCGATGGGGGGCGATGGGAGGCGATGGGGGGCAATGGGGGGTCAATGGGGGGTTCGATGGGGGGCGAGAGGGGGTGATCGGGGGCGATGGGGGTGCAATGGGGGGCGATGGGTGGCGAGGGGGGGCGATGCGGGGCGATGGGGGGCGATGGGGGGCGAGGGGGGGCGAAGGGTGGCGAAGGGGGGCGTTTGGGGGGCGAGGGGGGGCGAGGGGGGGCGGTGGGGAGTGATGGGGGGCGGTTGGGGGCGATGGGGGGCGATGGGGGGCAATGGGGGGGCGCTGGGGGGCGAGGGGGGGCGATGGGGGGCGATGGGGGCGAGGGGGTTCGAGAGGGTGCGAGGGGGGGCGAGGGGGGGCGATGGGGGACAATGGGGGGCGATGGGTGGCGAGGGGGGGCGAGGGGGGGTGATGGGGAGCGAGGGGGGGCGAGGGGCGGCGATGGGGGGCGATGGAGGGCAATGGGGGGAAATGGGGGGCAATGGGGGCCGAGGGGGGTCGATGGGGGACGATGGGGACCGATGGGGTCCAGGGGGGGCGAGGGGGGGCGATGGGGGGCGATGGGGGGCGAGGGGGGGCGATGGGGGGCGATGAGGGGCGATGGGAGGCGATGGGGGGCAATGGGGGGGCAATGGGGGCCGAGGGGGGTCGATGGGGGGCGATGGGGACCGATGGGGGCGAGGGGGGGCGATGGGGGGCGATGGGGGGCGAGGGGGGGCGAGGGGGGCGATGGGGGGCGATCGGGGGCGATGGGGGGCGATGCGGGGCGATCGGGGGCGATGGGGGGCGAGGGGGGGCGATGGGTGGCGCAGGGGGGCGAGGGGGGGCGACCGGGGGCGATGGGGGGCGGTGGGGGGCGATGGGGGGAGATTGGGGTCGATGGGGGGCGATGGGGGGCGATGGGGGGCGAGGGGGGGTGAGGGGGAGGGAGGGGGGGCGAGGGGGGGCGAGGGGGGTTGAGGGGGGGCGAGGGGGGGGCGATGGGGGCGATCGGGGGCGATGGGGGGCGAGGGGGGGCGAGGGGGGCGATGGGGGGCGAGGGGGGGCGAGAGGGGGCGATGGGGGGCGAGAGGGGGCGATGGGGGGCGATGGGGGGCAAGGGGGGGTTGGGGGCAATTGGGGGCGACGGGGGGCGATGGGGGGCGATCGGGGGCGATGGGGGGCGATGGGGGGCGATGGGGGGCGAGGGGGGGCGATGGGGGGCGATGGGGGGGCAATTGGGGGCAATGGGGGGCGATGGGGGGCGAGGGGGGGTTGGGGGCAATCGGGGGCGATGGGGGGCGATGGGGCGCGATGG
>CAXIWF010001592.1:0-12249 GCA_964036045.1 Eutreptiella sp. 'Long Island Sound 2002' | reverse complement strand
GGTGAGTTTTGGGTCGATTTTGGTCATTTTTCACTCTTTGAGAGAATTTCATCTTTGTGATCATCCATCACCATTTCAAGTCAATCAGCCTATTTTGGCTGCTCATGTGCAGTCAACTCCTTCGCCAGAGCGAACCTGAAGGACACACTTCCACACTTGCACTCATACACTTACAGAATACACCATGTACGACCCCTATATATACCCATTTGAGTGAAGCCCATGTATCAGAGCGCCCCAAGTCAACTTAGTGAGAGTCTATAGAGCACTCGCTGACACACAACTGACACACAGAGCTGACACACAAATGACCACAGAGAGCGCGTGACACACAAGTGACACACACAGAGTGCGCTGACACACAAGTGACACACAGACAGCGCGCTGACACACACAGACAGCGCGCTGACACCCAATGGACACCTATGATGCGCGCTGACACACAACGAACACACAGACAGCGCGCTGACGCTTGTAGAAATACATCCGGGCATGGCCAATTGCTATGACATTTTCGTTGCTGCCTGCACAAGTCGGAAAATTGGTGCATTGTATTTTGGTCAATGTTTGCTGCCAGTGTTCAGCATGACTATTTTTTTCCAAAATATGTGGTGTTTTTCATGGTGAGCCTGTGTGGAATGTTCCCTATTGCTTGCTCTATTTGTGGACACTATTGAACAATGCTTGTTTTTTCCTCCTCCTACTTTCACTGATGCCAAGACAGTCCAGTGTTGTTGGGGACATGCCATTGCAGTTTGGAGCAGAATTGATGCAACACACTTCGCTACAACAGGACTTGGCTGGCAAAAATGATGACCAAACAACAGACACCAAAACATTTGTATGTTCAAGCCATGTCTTTTGCAGGGGCAAGCGGAAAACCTCAATTGATAAGGCATTGGTTGCAAGTTAAAAGCTTTGTGCATTGGCAAAAGCATGCGATGCAAGAACAACATGTTTGATACACAATCAGGACGGGCATGGAATGCATGATTAGACAATTTTTGTATTGGCGAGAGTAGGGGCAGCATGTGTGTTCAACCCATTTTTGCATTTGTGAAAGCTAGGGTTTGGAACTCAATTCTGGTTGCATTTCTGAATAAATTAGTGGATTCATGTAGGAGTAGGGGTGCAAAGTGGTGCGAATTCCTACAGCAGTGCGGGTGCAATGGAAAAAGCAGGGTGCATAATCTCAGCCGATTCTGGTGGCATTGGGGATGCGAATGACCCTTTGTGAATTTTTTTTGTGGTACCTTCGTGTAATTTTTTTCCAGGAAACAGGAAGTTGACGGTTTTTTTCATTTGCTGTCCCCAAAAAAAAATACATTCACAAGGACCAGGCATTGCTGGGGTAGACATATAGGCATAAAACAATTCCCTAAAATTTTCCAAGTTTTCGGGCACAAAAACATGGGAACACGTTCTGTGTTTGTGGCCTACACTCTGCAGCCTGACCCACCACTCTGGACTCTCCCTGAACAAGGGATCTCCAGGGGGTGGGAGCCCATTCACAAGGGCCAGGCATTGCTGGGGTAGACATATAGGCATAAAACAATTTCCTAAAATCTTCCAAGTTTTCGGGCACAAAAACATGGGAACACGTTCTGTGTTTGTGGCCTACACTCTGCAGCCTGACCCACCACTCTGGACACTCCCTGAACAAGGGATCTCCAGGGGGTGGGAGCCCATTCACAAGGGCCAGGCATTGCTGGGGTAGACGTATAGGCATAAAACAATTTCCTAAAATCTTCCAAGTTTTCGGGCACAAAAACATGGGAACACGTTCTGTGTTTGTGGCCTACACTCTGCAGCCTGACCCACCACCCTGGACTCTCCCTGAACAAGGGATCTCCAGGGGGTGGGAGCCCATTCACAAGGGCCAGGCATTGCTGGGGTAGACATATAGGCATGCTATTGAGGTATGGAGGACAACATTCATGTGTGTTGCATGGCAATACATTCATTTGGGACGCAAACTCAGGCACATGGGACCGAACCCAAGCCCAAGGCAGCAGCCAACCCTGGCCCCAAGGATGGTTGTTTTCAGTGATAGTCGGCAACTCAAGGCACCCCCCCAGGGCAACGTGGATGCATTGTCATGGAGCCTGACAGCATGAATGTGACCTCCTAGGTGTCCTCTAGAGGTTCCTGAACCTCAAGCTGAAGAGATGGCCCACAAACCTTTTTTTTGTACAAATTTCACCGTTCTACTACGTAACTTTTCGGCCTTTTCAGGATGGCTGTTTTCAGTGATAGTCGGCAACCCAAGGCACCCCCCCAGGGCAACGTCTATGCATTATCATGGAGCCTGACAGCATGAGTGTGACCTCCTAGGTCTCCTCTAGAGGTTCATAAACCTCAAGCTGAAGAGATGGCCCACAAAGACAGGAGACAATGGGGTGGGGTGGGGTGGGGGGGGGGGGCATGCGCGCAGTTGAGGCCGCGGTCACATTTTCTCGGCCCATTTGTGCGTGCTTCTTCATTACTTGGGCCCTGGTTCCCCGTTTGCAGGGTATCTTTGTCTGATTGTGCCCCATGTGCGGCTCTTAACGGCCGAATCTGTTCGTTGCTGGCCCGTTCGGATGCGGTCGACCCCCCCCCTTTTCCCCGCCCGCAAGCCGGGCGTCCGCGCATGACGGATGCGTACGGCCATACTACTGGGAACACACCTGAACCCATCCGATTTCAGAAGTTAAGCCTAGTCAGGCCCAGTTAGTACTGAGGTGGGAGACCACTTGGGAACACTGGGTGCTGTACGCTTTTTTATTGCCCCTGACTCGGTAGGATCTGCCCGTTCCTAGACAGGCAGATCCTACCGAGTATACAGTCTCCCCGAAAGTACTAAAAATAGCAAATTGTACCAAATCGACGTGAAAATCTTTGTACCCCCCCTATTTCGAGGTCGCTGATTCCGAAAATGCAATTCTTTTTCGAATCTGAGACAGTGGCGTCGAGATATGAGGGGGTCCAAATGGAGCGCGCGCGCGACCAAAAACTCGGTAATAACCGCCCCAACCGCCAAATCTGAGTTGATATTCGGATTCAGCGACATCAAAATAGGGGGGGGGGGTACTAGTTTACCCATGTAGGTCCCCAGGGGGTCCTGCTCTAACACCACCCCAAAAGGGGTATCCCCATTCGTGGTGAGGAACGGGCAGAGCCTACCGAGTCGGTAATAGTCACCCATATCCTAAAATGAGCTATTGACACAGTAAACCCCCCCTATTTCGGGGTCGCTGAGTCCAAAACGTCACTCATTTTGCGAATCCGAGACGGTGGCGTCGAGCTATGGGGGAGGGGGGTCCTAACGAGCGGTGGGGGGTCCGAAAAACCCCCCCTCCAAAATGCGTTCGCATAAGGGCGCTGTCACAAGGACGTTATGCTACGCACATCCTTCTTGGAGGCACACTTTCTGAGTGTCTATTTTTTTTCGGTATATACTCGCTCCTTACTAGGCAGCTTTGGTGCTTTCAGCGCCACTTTGTGGAGGCCAATGGGCCAATCTCCTTCCAAAACCAAAGTCCTCTCCACTGGAGTCCGGATCATAGGCTCAAGCTCAGCACCCACCATTTACTCCGCACACATCCGCACACATGTCCCTCCCCTTTGCGTAACACCCTGCCCTTCCTTCCCTGGTGGTATCGCGGCATGCGCTGCCCCGCCCCTTCCGCCCCTCCCCCCTAGGGGAGTAGGGTTTGTCCATGTCCCTTGTGCGCAGGAGACAATGGGGTGGGGTGGGGTGGGGGGGTGCATGCGCGCAGTTGAGGCCGCGGTCACATTTTGTCGGCCCATTTGTGTGTGCTTCTTGCTTACTTGGGCCCTGGTTCCCCGTTTGCAGGGTATCTTTGTCTGATTGTGCCCCATGTGCGGCGCTTAACGGCCGAATCTGTTCGTTGCTGGCCCGTTCGGACGCGGACAATGATTTGTGCCATGTGATGTTTTTTCCAATCTGTTGCATTCGGTGACGTTGCCGATCGATGTGCACAGTGATACGCTGTATGGAGAGTGTTGTCCTGGGGACAGCTTGTTTTTTGGGCTTCTAGTCAGCTTTGCTGGGAGTTTTGTTTTGTATTCTTTGCACCATGTCGTGCTGTGAGCAATGTGTTGTGTCTTGTGCGCAGTGCTGTCTATTGCAAGCTGTATCCAAAAACTTCCATGGTGCAGAACAAAGGTCTCATTGAAGCTCATGTTTTTCGCACATGGCCGCCATGGCACCTTCTTAGGAGCTAGATCTTCCTCTGAGTGTGCTGAGACCATCCCGCCCCCCTCCTGGACAAGAATCTTAGAGATTCCAAATGTGCACATGCCTCTACAATGCCACATACCTTCGGGAAATCCTTCTGTGTAACCCGCATAGGCCTGTACGCAAAGGCTAAAAAGGATTTCAAAAATTTGCTGAACGAGGAATCTCAACAACCCTAGCTCCTTGAGGGAATATATGAATGGTCCAAATGCTCGATCTAGCCATAATTCAAAGGCAGGAAATACATTCTAAACTGTAAGCCACAAATTATCATAACTATTGCAACTTTCCTCAACCTCTTTTGTCCGCAAAAATCTTGACGCAGTGATATTGCAGGTAGTAAAGACGTATCACTATTACTATCGCAAAAAGGAATGTCGAAGTGGTCCACTTCACGGTTCAAAAAATCCTAGTTTGTTGCGTGACGATGTTACAAATTTTGTACATACCATTGTCTGTTGGAAACAGAACACTGCATGTGTCCTGTGTGCTACAAAACCGCGGCTGCCAAAGTACTGCATGATTCGATGCTCAACAACTTACCAAAATGTCAAACCCATAGCAGATGAGGTATGGGATCAAATTGTCCTAACCAATTTTGAGAAACATCCCAGATGTCCCCAATATCCTAGTGAGTTTAAAATACAATATCACAATCTTCTACACAACCATAGATCTATCAAGGCTGCGCATCCCGATGGCTAACCCGTACGAAATGAAAAGCGCGCCAACGAATGTCCTAAGTCGTGTTTGAGAAAACGATCCTAAGTCCGAATGCAGAAAAGATCCTAATGATTCTAATTATCATAAAAGTCCTAACCAGGCGAACATGTTGCGATGAGTCATTGTCAAAGATATGGAAAAATAGGTTATCCTTATCCTAGAACCTCTGTCTAACGCGTGGAAAAAACATCCTAAGTATCCTGAACATCCCCAGCCTTTGGGACAGAACATTAGGGCTAGGAAACATCCTAACTATGCCAAGTACTGAATATTCCTCGATAACACCAACGAATATACTACATATCCTAAGAGTGGTTACAATTACGGTTGTCATGAGTTATTTGCCATCACTACACATGCAAAATGTAAAAAGAACGATATTCTAACTCCTGTTGGAGAAAATATCCTAAATATCTTCAACTGACTGAACATTTGTTCTCAAAAATATCCCAAATATCCCAAGTACTTTGTGTGGCTCCGGGCATGTAATTATCCTAAACCTCCTGACCTGGCAAACATGTTGCGATGGGTCATTGTCAAAGAGATGGATAAACCGGTTAGCCTTAGCCTAAAAACACTGTCTAATTTGTGCAAAAAACATCCTAAGTATCCTAAATGTCCTCAACTTTTGGGACTGAAAGTTGGGGCTAGCAAACATCTTTAATGTGCTAAGTACTCCACTTTCTTCGATAACAGCAAGGAATATCTTAAATATCCTAAGAGTGGTTACAAGTACGGTTGTGATGAGGAATTTGCCATTACTATACATGAAAAATCTAAGAATAAAAATATCATAAGTGCTGACGGAGAAAATATCCTAATTATCCTAAATATCCTAAACATCCCAATGGGCAAACAACGGGATGTTGAAAATGTTGTGAGTCCTAATTTTGCCAAGTCAGTCATCCGAATCATCGGGAAGATCGTTAAACCTCATGCAGAAAATATCCTAAGTATCCCAAATGTTCTGACCTGGCTCGTTTCTTTTCTCAAAAACATCCTAAATATCCTAAGTACGTAATATTGTTCGGGGCATATCATCGAACATATTGTAAGTATCCGCTATTGGTGTGATGAGTAAGTAGCGATGGCTAGAAGGAAGATATCATAAGTCCTATAGGAGACAATATTCGAATTATCCTAAATATTCTGAACCATCCAATGGGCCTACAACAGGATGCTGAAAATGTTGTGCTCAGCACGTGTCAAATACTTCCTAATCTCGCCAGACCAAACATCCTGAATATCAGCACCATTCTCTCAGATCATGCAGAAAATATCCTAAATATCCCAAATATCCTCAATTGACTGAACGTTCTTGCTCAAAAATATCCTCAATATCCCAAGTACTTCATGTAGCTTTGGGCATAACACCAGAAATATTCCAAAGATTCGAAGAAGGGTTACAGCTACCATTGTGATGAGTACATTGCCAAAAATATCCTAAGTCCTGATGGAGACAATATCCTCATTATGTGGACCATCCTCAACATCGTAATGGACAAACAAACGCAGGCTGAACATGTTGTGATAAGCAATCGTCAAAAACATCCCAACCTCGCCAGAACAAATATTCTAAATGCAAGAAAAGATCCTAAAACGTCATGCAAAAAATATCCTAAATATCCTAAATATCCCTAGCTGACTCATCTAGACTGAAACCTCCTGCTGAAAAATGTCCAAAATATCCCAAGTACTTAATATTCTTCCAGGCAAGGACCAAAAATATCCTAACTATCCTAAAAAATGGTTACCGTTAAAGCTAAGGTTAACCGTAACCCTTTTTTTTAGGATAATTAGGATATTTTCCCAAAAAAATGATCGGGTGTTTGGGATATTTTAGAACGCAAAAGTAACCTACTAGGATGCATTCTTTTGGCACTCACAAACCACCTCGCCTATGGAATGAGGCCTCAAGACAACACAAACAGCCCTGAACCAGTGCACCACACATGTGTAACGGCAGCACTGACAGCACTCAATTATACACTGATGTGATCAGAATTTCAATGATTCTCAGATGTACATTAGTGCAGTAAATTTTCCGCTTGTTTTCATGTTTTCCGTTCGCCGCCAGATGTCGCCTGTGAGCGCGCGTCGAGTCGCATTTGTCTTTCGTGATTTCCCAATCGGATTTATTTAAATTATTTCGAATGATTTCACGTTGTGTCATTATGTGCGATGAATGCGCATTGAGATTCTATGTCTGCTCCATTTTTGTAGACCGGGTTTTCGTACTCTTCATATTCCACCATGGAGTTCAAAGGACTTACAAGTGCTTCGCATATGTCGCTCCCCTAAGCTGGATATGGGTCTGAAGAGGGTTATGTGGGTTCGGAGATATCAGGGGCAGTGTCGGGCGTTACGACCCCTGGGGCATCAAGGCTACAGGCTTCGCAGTTACAACAAAGATCAACCACTATGCAGCGGTTACAACATGTTCCTCACATGGCACCACACAAAAGGAAGAAACACTACACCACATCAATCCACACCACGCTAGACCACACCACACCACCTTTCACCGCACTGCCCCAGGATGTGCCCCGCAATGTGGCCCACGATGTGCCCCAGAATGTGCCCCTCAATGCTCACCAGAATGTGACCCATGATGTGCCCCACCATGTGCCCCACCATGTGCCGCACGATGTGCCCGCCAAATGCCAATTGATGTGCCCCATGATGTGCCCCACAGTGTGCCCCACTGTGAACCCCACGATGTGCCCTGGGATGTGCCCCACCATGTGCCCCACCATGTGCCGCAGGATGTGCCCCACCATGTAGTAAAATACTTGTAAAATCGGGGTAAAAATTGGGGATGTTTTTTGCCATACAAGGAGGGTGCTGGGTATACTTTGCACTGCACCACGGCCTCCTACCACCTTCAGAATGCATACCACTTCACAAATGCCTTCCTCTCTATCATTACATCACATTCCAACCCATGGTTGCTCGACCGGGATGCTACCCTTGCTGGTCTCTCCGCTGTTTACCACAAATCCCGCCCTTTCATGTCCCAACACCCCATTCAAAAACACCCACCCCTCCCCCATCCGCATCAACACGCCATACCTACACTTTCGTGCAACCCCCCAAATGTGCTTACATTCACATTTGCATCCCACCGCACCCATCCAATTCCACACAGGCCACCGTACCCCGCCCTTTCATGTCCCAACAACCCATTCAAAAAGAACCACACACCAGCATCCGCATCAACACGCCGTACCTACACTTGTGGTAATCACCAGAGAGACCAGCAAGGGGAGCATCCCGGGTGAGCAACTATGGCTTGGAATGTGATGTAATGATAGAGGGGAGGGCAGCTGTGGAGTGCACCTCATTGCAAAGATGTTAGGAGGCCGTGGTGCAGTGCATGGTACAACCAGCACCCCCTCTGTGTAGCGAAAAACATAGCCGATTTTTACCCCAATTTTACTAGCGAGCGGTGGACCTTAATGGAGCCACCGCGGCTGGAAATGCTTTTGCCTGGCAAAGCCAGTTCAGATGTCCATGGCAGCATCGCCCTTTCATGTTCCAACGACCCATTCAAAAACACCCACCCCTCCCCCATCCGCATCAACACGCCATACCTACACTTTCCTACAACCCCTCCAATGTGCTCACATTCACATTTGCATCCCACCGCATCCACCCAACCCGGCACAGGCCACGGTACCCCGCCATTTCATGTTCCAACACCCCATTCAAAAACACCCACCCCTCCCCCATCCGCCTCAACGCGGCATACCTACACTTTCCTACAACCCCCCCAATGTGCTCACATTCACATTTGCATCCCACCGCATCCACCCAACCCGGCACAGGCCACCGTACCCCGCCCTTTCATGTCCCAACACCCCATTCAAAAACACCCACCCCTCCTCCATCCGCATCAACACGCCATACCTACACTTTCGTGCGACCCCCCGTATGTGCTCACATTCACATTTGCATCCCACTGCACCCACCCAACCCCACACAGGCCACCGTACCTCGCCCTTTCGTGTTCCAACACCCCATTCAAAAACACCCACCCCTCCCCCATCCGCATCAACACGCCATACCTGCAGTTTCTTGCAACCCTCCCAATGTGCTCACATTCACATTTGCATCCCAGCGCATCCACCCAACCCGGCACAGGCCACGGTACCCCGCCATTTCATGTTCCAACACCCCATTCAAAAACACCCACCCCTCCCCCATCCGCCTCAACACGGCATACCTACACTTTCGTGCAACCCCCCAAATGTGCTCACATTCACATTTACATCCCACCGCACCCATCCAATTCCACACAGGCCACCGTACCCCGCCCTTTCATGTCCCAACAACCCATTCAAAAAGAACCACACACCAGCATCCGCATCAACACGCCGTACCTACACTTGTGGTAATCACCAGAGAGACCAGCAAGGGGAGCATCCCGGGTGAGCAACTATGGCTTGGAATGTGATGTAATGATAGAGGGGAGGGCAGCTGTGGAGTGCACCTCATTGCAAAGATGTTAGGAGGCCGTGGTGCAGTGCATGGTACAACCAGCACCCCCTCTGTGTAGCGAAAAACATAGCCGATTTTTACCCCAATTTTACTAGCGAGCGGTGGACCTTAATGGAGCCACCGCGGCTGGAAATGTTTTTGCCTGGCAAAGCCAGTTCAGATGTCCATGGCAGCATCGCCCTTTCATGTTCCAACGACCCATTCAAAAACACCCACCCCTCCCCCATCCGCATCAACACGCCATACCTACACTTTCCTACAACCCCTCCAATGTGCTTACATTCACATTTGCATCCCACCGCATCCACCCAACCCGGCACAGGCCACGGTACCCCGCCATTTCATGTTCCAACACCCCATTCAAAAACACCCACCCCTCCCCCATCCGCCTCAACGCGGCATACCTACACTTTCGTGCAACCCCCCAAATGTGCTCACATTCACATTTGCATCCCACCGCATCCACCCAACCCGGCACAGGCCACCGTACCCCGCCCTTTCATGTCCCAACACCCCATTCAAAAACACCCACCCCTCCTTCATCCGCATCAACACGCCATACCTACACTTTCGTGCGACCCCCCGTATGTGCTCGCATTCACATTTGCATCCCACTGCACCCACCCAACCCCACACAGGCCACCGTACCTCGCCCTTTCATGTCCCAACACCCCATTCAAAAACACCCACCCCTCCCCCATCCGCATCAACACGCCATACCTACACTTTCCTACAACCCCCCCAATGTGCTCACATTCACATTTGCATCCCACCGCATCCACCCAACCCGGCACAGGCCACGGTACCCCGCCATTTCATGTTCCAACACCCCATTCAAAAACACCCACCCCTCCCCCATCCGCCTCAACACGGCATACCTACACTTTCGTGCAACCCCCCAAATGTGCTCACATTCACATTTGCATCCCACCGCATCCACCCAACCCCACACAGGCCACCGTACCCCGCCCTTTCATGTCCCAACACCCCATTCAAAAACACCCACCCCTCCCCCATCCGCCTCAACACGGCATACCTACACTTTCGTGCAACCCCCCAAATGTGCTCGGATTCACATTTGCATCCCACCGCATCCACCCAACCCGGCACAGGCCACGGTACCCCGCCGTTTCATGTTCCAACACCCCATTGAAAAACACCCACCCCTCCCCCATCCGCATCAACACGCCATACCTGCACTTTCTTGCAACCCTCCCAATGTGCTCACATTCACATTTGCATCCCATCGCATCCACCCAACCCGGCACAGGCCACGGTACCCCGCCATTTCATGTTCCAACACCTATTCAAAAACACCCACCCCTCCCCCATCCGCCTCAACACGGCATACCTACACTTTCGTGAAACCACCCAAATGTGCTCACATTCACATTTGCATCCCACCGCATCCACCCAACCCCACACAGGCCACCGTACCCCGCCCTTTCATGTCCCAACAACCCATTCAAAAAGAACCACACACCAGCATCCGCATCAACACGCCGTACCTACACTTGTGGTAATCACCAGAGAGACCAGCAAGGGGAGCATCCCGGGTGAGCAACTATGGCTTGGAATGTGATGTAATGATCGAGGGGAGGGCAGCTGTGGAGTGCACCTCATTGCAAAGATGTTAGGAGGCCGTGGTGCAGTGCATGGTACAACCAGCACCCCCTCTGTGTAGCGAAAAACATAGCCGATTTTTACCCCAATTTTACTAGCGAGCGGTGGACCTTAATGGAGCCACCGCGGCTGGAAATGTTTTTGCCTGGCAAAGCCAGTTCAGATGTCCATGGCAGCATCGCCCTTTCATGTTCCAACGACCCATTCAAAAACACCCACCCCTCCCCCATCCGCATCAACACGCCATACCTACACTTTCCTACAACCCCCCCAATGTGCTTACATTCACATTTGCATCCCACCGCATCCACCCAACCCGGCACAGGCCACGGTACCCCGCCATTTCATGTTCCAACACCCCATTCAAAAACACCCACCCCTCCCCCATCCGCCTCAACGCGGCATACCTACACTTTCGTGCAACCCCCGAAATGTGCTCACATTCACATTTGCATCCCACCGCATCCACCCAACCCCACACAGGCCACCGTACCCCGCCCTTTCATGTCCCAACACCCCATTCAAAAACACCCACCCCTCCTCCATCCGCATCAACAGGCCATACCTACACTTTCGTGCGACCCCCCGTATGTGCTCACATTCACATTTGCATCCCACTGCACCCACCCAACCCCACACAGGCCACCGTACCTCGCCCTTTCGTGTTCCAACACCCCATTCAAAAACACCCACCCCTCCCCCATCCGCATCAACACGCCATACCTGCACTTTCTTGCAACCCTCCCAATGTGCTCACATTCACATTTGCATCCCAGCGCATCCACCCAACCCGGCACAGGCCACGGTACCCCGCCATTTCATGTTCCAACACCCCATTCAAAAACACCCACCCCTCCCCCATCCGCCTCAACACGGCATACCTACACTTTCGTGCAACCCCCCAAATGGGCTCACATTCACATTTACATCCCACCGCACCCATCCAATTCCACACAGGCCACCATACCCCGCCCTTTCATGTCCCAACAACCCATTCAAAAAGAACCACACACCAGCATCCGCATCAACACGCCGTACCTACACTTGTGGTAATCACCAGAGAGACCAGCAAGGGGAGCATCCCGGGTGAGCAACTATGGCTTGGAATGTGATGTAATGATAGAGGGGAGGGCAGCTGTGGAGTGCACCTCATTGCAAAG
>CAXIWF010001591.1:0-43127 GCA_964036045.1 Eutreptiella sp. 'Long Island Sound 2002' | reverse complement strand
TCCGTGAATGCATGAGCGGCAATAATATCGCTTGCTGTCATGGCTCGTGTCTTTGGAGCGGCTCAGAAAACGGTTGATGTCAGTAATCAATACGTAATGGCCAGGGATGTCCACGTTTTTATGATCCAACAGCAACAGGTCCAAGCACTTATCACTAGTCTCATAATTGTACATCTTGCTGCGCAGCAGTGGCACAGGAACGTGGTGTTTTTCACCTGGCACACTTTCCAAGCCAAACAGGTTTATAGGGATCCCCAGCTCTTTTTCGATCTTAGGTATCTCTTTCACGCCAATGGGCCGTCTGAGGGCTTCATGTTCATTTATGTGATTTGTCAGCCACCATGATGCACGTGACAAATTTGCGCGATGGACTCCGTTATTCAAATGTTCTTGGCGGTGCAGATGAAGCATTAGTGAATACCAGAAGCAATTATTGTCATGTTTGTTTTCAATATTCACACAACATTTCTTTGCAGATACATGTGCAGGCAATTTTATGTAACTAGATCCCCGCACGTTCAACACACGTGTTGCAGTCAGGGTAACCTTTAAACCGATGACAACCACCTCTTTGCTGGTATAATATACTTCAACAAACTTACTCCATTGCTCAGCTAAGTCATCAATTACCCTGTTTACCATGTTTGGGTCGCTTTCAAGCACTGGAATACTCTTTGTTCCGTAATCCGTGCTTTCATACTCACCGGTACGTTTGTTCTTTTCCTTGTCAAACTTCTCCTCAAGCAAATCAAAATGCCATCGTAATTTAACATTGCCACCAAGTCTTTTCACAGTGTCAGTCACAATCGTTTTTGCATCTTTGTCAATAAAATTTTCAACCACGAAACTATCAACAACATCTGGGAAGAGATAACCGAGGTCTTTAGTTCCATTGAATTTATCAAATTGCGCGCCAGTAAAATGACGTGTAGCTGAAATTACCGATCCCCCCTTTCTTGAAATCATTGGTACTTCGGTGGTTTTTGTCAGCTCTTTGCGCATTGTTTTTGCACGCGAACGTTCTGCGCGAGTTGAGCCTTTACGCTCATTGTACTGCGCAACTCGCAATACGCGCTCGTTTGCTTTCTCAAGTGCAACCTGGTACAAAATTTCAATTTTCACTTTCTTCATTGTACCTACGTGTTTCGCCTTGCGGAGTGTGTTCATGTTGAAAAGCATCTCAGTCAACATTTTTCGCGATGGCACTTTTTTACGCAAAAGGTTTAGCTCCTTACGCGCGGTGATCTCAACCGCACGCATGAGTGCGGGCGAAGAAGGCGTGTTTTTATAATCACCCACTTTCATGGACCATTCTCGCACAAAGTTAATATCATTTTTCTTTTCTACTTTCACCATTTTTATGCGCGTCGAACTTGGATTACTCAGAGATTTTTTTTTCAAACTTATAATATAACGTGTCTTCTCTTTGCAAACTTTTTCTTTATATATAGACCGACGAAAAATATGAAAAGTTTTTAAACGCACCGGGAGAAAATTTGCCCCACGCCAAGACGTCAGGCTAATTTTAGTAAATGACATTTGTACATTTTATTATATATTTTGTCCCATTTGCAAATACCATATTAATAACTCACCTCTGAGCTGTGGAGACATGCAAGCATACAGATAAAGCGGCAAGTAGGCGGTCGGCAGCTTGAGCGCGCCCATTCGCTCTTTGAGCTCGGTGTCAGCAGCAACGCGCACCGGCTCGTGAAAACCAATTGCTCGCGAAAACAAATAGCGGTGCTAGAATGGTTGAGTAAGCAAATATACACATGTCTCTTTGCCATAAAGAGATAATTTGTGCATGGAATGTTAAGTTTAAGGTTGTGATTATATGCTGTAAATTTATCGATTTGTAAATTTAGCGATTTGTAAATTTAGCGAATTGTAAATTTATCGAATTGTAAATTTTTCGATTTGTAAATTTACATTTTTTTTTTTGTCCCTTCAAGATACTGCTCCCATCATTCGCGGTGCACACGCGGTGCGTTCGCGACATTTTTTTTCACCTTTCCAAAACATTTTTTTCTTTCTCACATTTTTATCAAAGTTTATTTTATTTTTCATTATTATCTATATCTACAACAATTAAACAACAACAATAACATGGATAAATTTACCGAAGTTGGTCGCAAAATCGGGGAAGGTGATCATGCAGTTGACGAACAAGCAACCATCCTTCACAAATTGCTTGAGGCTGAAGCTGAACAATTTTTCGATGCAAACAAGGCTGCGTCCACTAAAGCACTGCGTGAATCAGAGCCGTTCCAGCTGTTTCGCACCAATTTCATCACTGGATACCTTGAAAAACGCACGTCTATCAATAAAGAAATCAAGACTCTTCACAACAGCGTGTATGGGCCTTCGCATTTTACCTGCTACGAGAAACCAGTCGTAAATGTGTTCCTATCTTTTTTTCTTGGCGCACGTCCATCTGAAGCGATCGTGAAAATAAACAAATACGCCCACAAAAATGCTAATAAGCCTAATGGTCAGTGGACCTGTCCCGATGATGTGACACGCAAGATTGAATTGGCACACAAACTTTTTGAAGCACCGGCTATTCTTAAAACACTCCGTGATTGGTACCAAAACGCAGCGAAATACTACAACAAGCAGCTTGCTATTGTACTACGACCGTGGGCAAAACAGGATCCACTTGAGGAAACTCCAGACCAGAATGACATTGTAGAAATTGTTCATTATTACAAACAGCTGGTATCGAGTATGGACCTGCAATTTCACCAAGCTTTTCCTAACGCGCATTCATTGTTTCTGACCAACTCTGCCGCATTCACCAAAGAACTCGATAAAAAAGATGAGGCAACTTTTCGAATATTTATGAATAAACAAAAACATGTAGCCAAATCGCTGTGTGAACAACATAAACTCAAGCGCGCTCGTACTGATTCTGGTCCTGCGACTCCTGTTACGACTCCTGGTACGACTCCTGGTACGACTCCTGGTACGACTCCTGTTACGACTCCTGGTACGACTTCGGCTGCGGCTTCTGGTACGACATCGGCTTCTGCCTCGGCTTCGGGTTCTGTAACAATTTAGCCTAACGCCAAGGCGTCATGCTAATTAAAAAATGCCTTGCTGATTAAAATATAGCCTAACGCCAAGGCGTCATGCTATTACAATCTAAGTTATTCTGATCAATGTAATTTTTTAAAAAAAAAATGAAACAAACGCACCGGGTTCAAGACCTTTCTGCGGGGCCCACAGAGAACACGTTAATTTTAAGTGCACCTCTTATAGCAGTACACTCAAACTTATTGCGCTCTCGCGGCGGCCTTCGGCCGCCGAAACACTATACTTATTACGGCCCGCGGCGCCCGAGACGCTCAAACTTTTCGTGCTCTCGCGGCGGCCTTCGGCCGCCGAGACACTATACTTATTACAGCCCGCGGCGCCCGAGACGCTCAAACTTTTCGCGCTCTCGCGGCGGCCTTCGGCCGCCGAGACACTATACTTTTTTGTGGCCGCGCCGCCCCGAGGGGGCCATATTTAATTGTTCACAGCAACACCTTACTTTTTCGGGGGCCGGCGCATTACCGCAGGTTGGGGGCGGTGCCCCAAACTACGATAAAGGACTCTGATCAAAGGCTAATGCTGTGAACAATAAATATACCGTACAGAAAATCATAACAACATATTCATTTCTTAAGCTTTTGCTCACTTTTTCACAGCGTGCTCGAATTGTGACAGAGTCCCGATTATACATACACACCTTGTTGTCCATGACCACTTCATGGAAGTTGGCCGTGGTGAGCTCCACCACCTCGGCGGGCCCTCCAGCTCTTCCTCCTCGTCGTCCACGCCCATGCCGCTGGGAGGCGCAGGGGAGTCCTCGTTCAGGTAGTCATCGCTCTGCCCACACAACACATGCACGACACATACACAACACATAAACGACACATACACAATACATGCACGACACATACACAATACATGTACGACACATACACAACACATGCACGACACGTAGATGACACATGCAAAAGGATAACAAAGAAAAGTCATCGGGGAATAGATGAATGGGGGAAGGAAGGAACGAGAGGTCGGGGAACTGGGAACTGGGGAACAGGAGAGAAGGGCAGTGGGGGGTGTTTGGGAGGAAATATAGGGGCACCATAATAGCCCTTACCGCGTCGTTGCCGGTCAGGCTGCCCGCGACGAAGTCGGCTACGAAGGCGCCAATATTATCGACGGAGAACTTGCCGTCCATCTTGAAGTAGGTGGTGCCGTCGCGCAGGCCTACCACTATGCCCTTCTCCTCCGCTGCGTTACTGAACTGGAACTTCTCTTCCATATCACCACGGAAGTCGTCCAGATTTGCGATGTTGAACAGCACCTTGCCTGCCAAACATCTCGGAGAGCGAAAAAAGAGAAGGAAGTAGTGGGGATATGGGGATGGGGCAGTGACGCATTGCCAAGACATAAAGAGAGCCAGGAAGTAGTGGGGATATGGGGATGGGGCAGTGACGCATTGCCAAGACACAAAGAGAGCCAGGAAGACATAAAGTTGTATGAGACCTGACTCTCATACAACCTTACACCGCGATATCGTTATACATTGTAGTGGGATACTGTTACCACTAAATGGTTGGGTCAAAGGGTTGATCGCGTGCTTTCCCTCTCACTCCCTTCCCCCATTCCTCACTTCCTAACATGCTGACGTATCCCTATTGGTACTACTTACTCACCCTTATAGTTCTGCGCCACCTTGCGCACTCGGTTCGCCACGTAGGTATAGCCCTTGGCGTTGCGCTCGTGGTCCACCGAGGCGAACACCGTCAGCACGGGCAGCTTGGTGTATCTGTAGCGCTTCTCCGCCATGCGGGTCATCTCGCCCACCAGCGGCAGCGCCTTGTAGCTGCGTAGGTGGTTCTTCAGTGCAGACAGACTGGTAATGCGCTTGCCCGGGAAGCGAGTGCGTGCCTTCTCATCCTTCGAGACAAACTTCGGCTGTTGATGAGTCCATGGTCGGTCGGTCGGTTGGTCGGTCGGTGACAATGCAGTGCAGAAGTTACCAGGCAGATGTGGGCCCACAATCATAAACGTTAAAGATGAATATAGGCAAAAGAAAATAATTAATTTTATGAAAGAATTTACTACTAATAATAACGAAAAGATAGGTTAACTCAAGATAGGCAAGTCGCTCTAGAGAAAGAAGGAGAGAGGTAAAGAGAACCAAGGACAGCAAGGAAGACCACTATATATATCAATAAATAAAGGTCTCTGCCGACTATTCTTACCGGTAGATATGCGAATACGGCACATCCGTCGTACTTCTTCTCCTCCAGCACCTCTTTGTTGGTCACGATTGCGAAGCGGTAGTGCGCTCCGTCCATCGCCGCCAGCTAGCATTACAGCACAGCAGAACACAGCAGAGTAGTATTAGGTACACAGTAAGGCACGGAGAGTTGCACCAACACAACAAGCACCCTTACTCTCCTTCCACACACAAAAGCACCTCCCACCAACTACCATCCCAGCAGTGCACCACCCACCAGTATCTGTAATCCGCATATTTACGTACCTCCTCATATATCTTTGCGTCCTCCTCGTTGGTGGTCTTGTCAAAGTATCCAACTACAGCTGCTTCTCTGTCATCCTCCTGCAAAGTACCCCACCCCCACAAGCAAACCCCATTCCCATACATCCCACATACCCACCGCAGTTCAAAAGAGACGGCACAGCACAGAATACAAGATAACCGAACAAAAGTTCATGCAAAAGAAGATATAAGATCTGTCATAGAAGAATCGTTACAACCCTGTGGGCCTGGCTGGGGCCTGTACTTTCAACCTCCAAAATTATTTTCATGCTATGATTGCATTGTATCCTATAAAAGTTAGCGCGGAAGTTCTCACTGCACCCAAAGACAACATCATCATGAAATCTTACCGCAATAAAAGCTTCAACCTCCTCTAAAGACTCTAGTTCCTTGATGGGTGGGGCACGCGGAGCCCCACCGCCGTACCCGCCACCATACCCACCACCATACCCACCACCATACCCGCCACCGTACCCACCACCATAGCCCCCTCCACCATACGCGCCACCGTAGCTCTCGGCGCCATAACCTCCCTCATCATAAGGATTTCCGTATGCCTCGGCAAAGTTGTCCATGGGATCAACACTATCTTCCTCTCCATCGAATCCGTCCTCGTCGCCACTGCTGATTGCACAGTTGAGCAGCAGTGCGAAGGCAAAAAACAGTAGAAGTGTCTTGTGTAATTTAATCATGGTGTCCCAATATTATCTGCTAGATCTTGATTCATGCGGCGGGCGGTGCATATTGCTAGATACGAGCAAGGATTGCAATCCGAATATATTAAGTTACTGTTGTGAAAACAACTCCGAAACTGGAAAGTTCTCGAAAAAAGTTCATCGTGCGGCTGAGCCGCGTGTTCGAGTTATCGGGAAAGAGGGCCTAGTACTTAATTAGCGTTATATTATTTATTATTACGTTTGGAAACGTTTATTTATTATACGTTATTTAATATGTTAACCTTTATCAATGTGCACTTTTAATTTCTTTAAAGTCGGTATTTGAGTAATTTTTAATATGCGCTTCTGAGCCTACCTTTTCCTGCAGCCGTGCATGTTTACCTTTCCAGTATCATAACTTACGAGCACTCGTAAAAGTAACAAGAAGTAACTATTCCAGTTTTGCATTAAATTTTGTCGGGTACATTCAAACCACTGCCTTGTCACTCTATCAAATTATGTCAGAATTCAAAGAAGGGAAAGACGCTGGGTTTTCTTGGATGCCAGAGGGCTGTACTGCCCTTGCAGATGGCGAGTACGACGCGATCATCCTTGGGACAGGATTGACTGAATGTATCATCAGTGGGCTACTCTCTGCTGCTGGCAAGCGCGTTCTACACATGGACAGAAATAACTACTATGGATCTGATACTGCATCTCTGAGTCTGGTGAACTTGTTTCAAAAATTCCGTGGCGACGAAGCGCCTCCCGCGGCGCTGGGCCACTCCCGAGGTGAGCGAGACGGAGCGATTGGATTAGGATTCACACCCTAGACAAGAGACTGACGAAAGGAGTGTTATTTTATTTATTGGCCCTATAAAATATCTTAGATATATTCACAAAACTCTTGGTGCAGCTTAGTTATGGTTGTTATTGGGTAATACTTACTTCATAAATCTCTTATTGTCATCCTTGGTCATCATATTTGTTGATTTTTAGACTGGAATGTTGATCTTATTCCAAAATTCATTATGGCTCGTGGGAAGCTTGTTAAGATCCTACTGCACTCCAAGGTCACAAGGTCAGTCTTTGAGGGTTACTTTTACCAGCTCTATGAACCAGTTTTGTAGTTCGACGGATAACCCAAAACTCAGCAGCAAATTTAGTTTTATTCGTCATCGTGATTTCCCTCCCTCTCCTCCTTGTCCTACTCTTCATCCCACTCACTCTTTCCACCCTATAATTCTTATGCTATCTGCTATAGATACTTAGAGTTTAAGTCCATCGATGGCAGCTACGTTTTCAAGGACAACAAAGTCCAGAAAGTGCCAGGTCAGTAGTAGTACAAACACGCGGCCTATTTGCTGCGGCCCATTAATGGCGAGTCAGCTCCTCTTTCTATTCAGCTTTTTTATACCCCGTCGATGTAGCTTCAAAGTTTGACTCCCTTCTATCCGTCCCTCCCACTCTGCGTGAGTGGTTTCGTGTATACGGTTTCGGCCCCACTCCCTCTCCGTCCCCCCCGCCCCCCAGACGTACATATACATTCCAAACCCACCCCAAACACCCCCTAACCAATTTTAACCTTACGATACAATGTTGTGCAATGTAATATGTAACATAATATCCTATAGCTACCCCTTCTGAGGCTCTAAACAGCAGCCTGATGGGATTCTTTGAGAAGCGCAAGTTCCGCAACTTCCTGATCTTCCTGCAGAACTATGAGAAGGACAAGCCCTCGACGCACCTCAAGGGCAAGAGCCTGGATGACATTACCTGCAGACAGATGTACGCCGAGTTCGGCCTCGATGAGAACACCCAGGCCTTCACGGGGCACGCCATGGCTCTGCACCGCGATGACGACTACCTGGACCAGCCGGCCTCCATCACGGCGGAAGCTGTGCAGCTGTATGCGCATTCGCTGGAGCTGTACGGGAAGAGCCCTTACATATACCCGCTGTATGGCCTGGGCGGCATGCCTGAGGGCTTCTCCCGCCTGTGCGCTATTCACGGTGGCACCTTCATGCTCAACAAGGGCGTCGATGAGATCCTCTCCGACGGGAGTGGAGTCGCGTGGGGAGTCAAGACCGGCAACGAGGTATGCTGTGTTGTTGTGCTGTGATGTGCTTCTTGTCGCACTTACTAGTAGTATATGTATTTACTACTTGTCCCCCACCCGCTCTTCTCTGTGTGTGGTGGTGGCGTGATGTGCTTCCTGTCGCACTTACTAGTAGTATATGTATTTACTACTTGTCCCCCACCCGCTCTTCTCTGTGTGTGGTGGTGGCGTTACCAGGTTGCCAAGGCCGGTATCATCGTGGGTGACCCTTCGTACTTCTCCTCAGACAAGTCCCGCGTGGTCGGCAAGGTGGTGCGCACCATCTGCATCCTAGACCACCCCATCAAAGGTAGGCGGGCAAGTGGGCCGGCAGACAGGCTCGGCTCGGCTTTGTGTAGTATAGTATCTACCTATCTGTTTTACTCACAGACAGTCAGCCTATTTTAATTCCACATTGCTATTGATAAGTCAGTTTTTGTTTGCAACTTGATCTTTCTGCTACTGGTATCGTTTTGGTCGCATGATTGTCCCTACTGGACGGGTATAATTGCTGCCTCACTGCCTTTGTTAATCTTCCACTCGTTTGGTATATCTCCTTCTCTCCTCAGGAACGGACAATGCGGAGTCCGTGCAGATCATCATTCCCGCCAAACAGGTGAACCGGCGCAACGACATCTACGTTTGCATGGTGAGTTTCGCGCACAACGTAGCCAGCCCAGGGCGCTACATCGCCATCGCCTCTACTACTGTGGAGACCAGCAACCCCATCCAGGAGCTGGCTCCGGGCCTGGCGCTGATCGGTGCCACGGTGGAGCGCTTTGACAGTGTGTCGGACCTGCTGGCGCCCGTAGCGGACGGCAGGTCCGACCAGTGCTTCATCTCGCGCAGCTATGACGCCACTTCCCACTTCGAGACCTGCGCTAACGACGTGCTGGATTTGTACCGACGCATCATGGGCAAGGAGCTAGACATGACCATCTCTGCAGACATGAACGAGGAGGAGGACATGTAAGCAACCCTTCTTGAGCTCCGTCCCGGTTTCTGCTCTGGCATTTAAGGGGCGATTTTCCAAGAAGTCGTGCACAGCTATCACAATAATGTGGAGATGGATCCCTCTACATGACGATCCCTACTGTATTATCTCAGGGCCCCTAAGATTAAAGAATTGAAGCGGGGGAGGTGCATCCATTAATGTCGAGTCTTCGAGGTTCATGCGGGCACGGACCATCATATAGGAGTTATCAGAGCGGCGGGATTTTCAAGCACTGGCATGGTAATTATTCATAATAAGCAGATCTATAATTTAAATGTCGGGTATCAACATTAGTGATATGTCAAAAGTGTCGGGGGCCTTTTAAAATGAATAAAAATCAGTTTCGCGCATAACCCTGTGCAACAGAGGGATTATGATTGCTTCCGAAAAGATTGATTGTTAAGCGATAATGATAACATTGTTGAAGTCCCACAAAATGCAACAGAAAGAGTTAAGGGGATGCAACGTGCATTCAGTAGTTCAATCAATATAGCAAAACATATTATCATCAAACTCTTTAATTTATTTTAATCTGTTTGGATCCAATGCCGGTGCACAATCCAAAAATTATGTACTTCTAAGTAAGTAGTGATTGCAGGGTTAGTATTCGATTGTCACCACATCCTTGCGCACCCAACTGCTGTGTAAAGTTATGGCTTATTGCGCTTAGTGCACTGCGCTACACTTCCAGATGAAGTTGTAGTTGGAGGCAATGGGGATGGTGGCGCCAGCTGAGCTGAGGTCGAACACGGCGGAGAAGCGGCGCTCGTCCAGCAACGTCAATAGGTGCGCGTTAATAGCGGCACCCCCACTGCCGTGGCCCTGGCTCATGCTTGTGGCCAAGGAGGTGCCTGAAGCGTCATCCAGCAGCTGCGCCACACACTCCGGTGTGCTGCCTGCCTTGGCGTCGATCGCATCAAGGCGGAGTCCGCGGATCTCCACGGTACCCAACACGCCGGTAGAACCGCTGTACTGCTGGGTGAGCACGGTGGAGGAGAGGGTGCCGCCTGCAGCGCTGAACTCCACCTCGTTGAAGCTCTGCAGCGCCTCGTCCTCTCCATCGTCCTCGAACAGGCTGCCCTTCGCACGACCCAGGGCATCCAGCGCCACCAGCAGGCGGTACGGAGAGGCGCGCACCTCGCTAGTGGTCATGGCGGGACCCGCGGCGTCGGCAGCAGGAGGTTGCATGGGTAGCACCGTGCCACCGCGCACGTGGGCGTTGGTGGCGGTCAGCGGCGTGGGCAGGTCGACGTAGAGCCCACCCAGGGTGGCATCCACGACCTGCTGGGGCTCGAACAGGGAGTACCACACGCCGGCGGGGAAGTAGCCGCGCACCTGGGTAGCGCCCTTCTCCAGCACGGGGGTGAAGAGCAGGCTGTCGCTCCACATGAACTGCCCTTCCTGGGCGAATGTGGCGCTGTCCTCAGGGAAGTGCACCCACATGGCGTTGTGCACCGTGTCTCCGCGAGTGGCGGCGCGGTACATGAGGGTGTAGAGGTGCGGCAGCAGGGAGTAGCGCATCTGCAGAGCGGTTATGCTCGCCTGCGTCACGCTCTCCCAGCGGTACAGCTCCTGAGACATCTGGTTGATGGCATTGTGGTCGCGCACGAAGGTCGAGAAGGCGCCCACCTCAATCCAGCGCGCACACAGCTCCTCCGTGGTGTCCCCGTTGAAGCCGCAGATGTCGGCCCCAGTCATGGACAGGCCGAACAAGGCGAGGTTATTCATCGTGATGATCGACCAGCGCAGGTCATTCCACGTGGCTGCATTGTCCCCCGTCCAGTGAGCGGTGTACTTCCCAGAACCCAGGAATGTGGAGCGGGAGAGAATAAAGGGGCGCTTGTTGTCGCGGATTTTGAGCAGGGCAGCGCGTGTGGCGATGCTTTCCATCATGCCGTGCAGATTGTGCGCATCGTACTCCAGCACACCACCTGCATGCAACGCAGACATCGCGATGGTCTTGCCGCCGAGTTCGGGCACCAGTAGATGCGGAACGAAGGGTGCAAAGTCGTGCGTGTTGTCAGGGTCCACGGTGCTGCACTTGCAGCGGTTCTCGTCGATGGCGTACTCGCATACCTGGTCCGCGCCAGCTTCGTTGCAGAAGTTGCTAACCTGCGGAGTGGAGATATAGTGGTGAGATTAACAAATACCGGCAGACATTTTTATCAAGATGGTTCGCAGATGGTTTCGTATCCATAACTAAAGTTTATAGGTTTCCATAACAATCGGCTTCCAAGCAATGCAATAGATTCAATTACTCAGAAGAGCTTGGTTGACAGTACGTTCATGATGCTACAAAGGGCAAAAAACACAAATTAACACTATAATATCAGCTCCTTCGATAGAGCGTTGGTGCCTGTCGTCTTTGATGAGGAAGTTACCGCGTGCAATTGCAGAGGCTCACTGACCTCGTTCATGTCAATCCACAGGCCGTCGTACTGCGCCAGCTGGTGGAAAGCCTCGAGCTGGGTCTGCCACCAGCCAGCCGTATTCTCCGCGAAGAAGTCCGGGAAGTACACCTGTCCCGGCCAAACTTTGCCCAGGAAGGGGGCAGTGCCGGTGAGGTCCGCAACGAAGACTCCCTGCTCCAGACCCTGCTTCAGCGCGGGGTATTGCGCGTCTCCGGCGTAGATACCAGGGTCCACGATGGGCACGAAGCGCTGACCATGGGCGTGCAGTGTGTCGATGAATTCCTTCATATCTGCAGGAGAAAACAGCTCGGGGTTGAGGGTGAAGTCCTTTGTAGCGCGGGTGAGGAGGCATGGTAGACACACAGAGAGCAGCATTCATTAAGACCCAGTAAAAAGGTTAAATATGGACTCCAATATATGTGCACCAAACTGCTGTAGGGGGGGGGGGGTTATTGCAACCGAGTAGAAAAAGTCTATAACTGCTATGAATACCAGCATCGCTATTTTACCAACTATTTAAACCCCTGCCCTTTTTTTTACCTTGTATTCATCCATATAGTCGATGTCCATCCACTGTGTCTCCAGCGGGATGCCTGCCGTCGAGTAGTTGGCCACCACCTCCGCAACATAGGCGACACTCTCGTAGCCCCAGCGGCAGTTGTGCAGGCCCAGGGACCAGAACGGGACCATGGCTGGACGCCCCACCACCTCCAGGTACTGCTGCACCACCTCGGCAGGGGAAGGGCCCGCGAACACGTAGAGGTCCAGCACGCCGCCAGTGGACTGCACCCCCACCGTGCGGCCTTGACTGTCGGAGGTGGAGTAGGTCACGTCCATGGCGTTGCTGTTCATGAATAGCACGCCGTGTGCCTTGCCGTCAGAAGCGACCTGCAGCATGAACGGGTGTGAGCCGTAGATGGCGGTGTCGGGCATCTGAGCTGGCCAGTCTGAGTTCCACAGCGTGTAGGTGGTGTTGGCGGTCATCTCCTGCGAATCACGGGTGGATTCGCCGAACCCGTACGTGTGCTCGACTTTGGGCGGCACGCCCAGCACGAACTGCAAGTACTGCGGCTGGAACACCAGCATCTTCGTGAATATCAGCAGAGGCTCTGCGGGGTTGCTCACAGTGCCATCGGTTCCCGGAACCGTGCGCCGCACCAGGATCTCCATGTTGTCGTACTGGTCGTCGTCGTTCTGGGGCTGGATGGTGGTGGACATCTGGGCGTCCGAACCGGTGTAAAGGCCACCCGGGCGCGGGAGCACATCTTCGGGGACTTCCCAGCGAGGATTCCCCTGCGACGGGATGATCTTGATGTGAGTGCGGCTAGCGGTTTCCTGTGTCACGGTGATATCTAGCAGCATGTGTGCGCAAATATCGAGCAGTGAGGGCAATAACAGAGCAGGATGATACAAAGAACCATAGTTATTATCAATAAAAATGAATTGAATGACTTCAAGGTTTTGTGGTCCATTCTTTATTTACCTAGATCAATAAAATCTGACCCAAAAGTCAGACCAGACTCCTTATTGAGAGATAGTGATCCTTTGAGTAGTCCAGGCTGAGAAACGGTCTGCTCAAACTGATATCCGTATATTTTTGGAGAAAAGCATCTGTTCTCTGCTTCATTGAGCTCGTTCCAGCAGCAGCCTGCTGACTCGCATGCTCCCTGTTCGCGGTGTTTAATACCACACGACAACTGCGGGTAAACATTCGAGCACACTTGCGCTGCTAGCTCATGAATGTTAATCGCTGCAATAAACGCAACCAAGATTGTGGCAGAAATTTTGTTCTGTGCGTTCATGATCATATACGCTTTTGGTTTATAAATTTCTGATCAAAAATTTAGTTGACTCGACTGATAGACTTTGGGATATTGATCATAGTCTAGTGCACAACAAGCTCGGGCCAGTTCTTTTCGTGCAGTAAATTTACCTAAATTTATATCGTAAATTTACGATTATGAGTATGGCTGGTACCTGTACAGTTAACTTACTGGACTAGGAGTGCAGCACCTGCTCCACCACTTGTCCTCTGACGATTTCCTGACTTTTTATGGGGACGAAGGGAATTCGGTAGATTTAATTGGATCCAATCAGAGGGATCCTGGGATTTGAAATATTATATTTTGTTGTCCGCACTCCGCACTCCGCATGAGATAATCTGGTCATTCATTGTTTTTAACTTACTCCGAGTGAAGAAGGCCGAAGGATAGAACAAAAACATGCGTAGACTATAGTAAATTAAAAAATACTGAATCCGATAGGAAGATTATAACAAACTACCTTCTTTTCTGATTCATAAAATCAAGTCCCCTCATAACAGCGAAAGCTAAGCGCATTGTCGTCACCTTTCGTGAAATTTACACCAAATTCACAACACTTCTTGCTGCGTTATTCAATTGAAAAGAATGCAGATATTCGAACCATATTTGGGACATCTAAGCTCTGGCTCACAATTATCTTGTTTAGCTTGTATAATTTGGCTCCTGCAGTTAGCATTGCTTCTTGCGGGCATTTACTCGCCGATTGTAGCTATGGCAACTTCGGAGTCTGTACCATCCGTGTCATGGGGTGCACAGTATGCTAACTTCCAACCCGAAGCTCTGGCAATAGATAGCAGTGGAGACTTTGCCATGGTGGGGTATACAAGTGGCAGTATATACGCCACCAACTCAGGGGCCCAGGACATAGTAGTGGTGAAACTTGGTGCTGTCTCTGGCTCTGTCATGTGGGGGATTCAGAGTGGCACAACAGTCAAAGATTTGGGCGATAGCTTGGCCATTGATTCAGCCGATAACTTGGTGATTATTGGACAAACGGCTGGTAGTTTATTTGGAACCCATGTGGGCGGCTCGAGCGACATCGTGGTCTCTAAGCTAAGCGGTGCAGATGGCACGGCTCTGTGGACGAAGCAGATCGGCTCAGCCGGTGCTGATTATCCAACAGCAGTTACAATCGATGTGGATGGCAATTATGTGGTCGCCGGTTATACAGATGGCAATATGTTTTTGAGCAACTCGGCCGGCTTCGACATGCTTCTGATTAAGTTTGCGGCATCCGATGGGTCAGAATTAACGAGTATGCAATTTAATGCGGAGTTTTTTCACATTCAGCCGTATGGCTTAGCCTTTGATCAGAGCAATAGTTGTTATTTTATCTTGGGAAACGCGTTTATCGGCACTAATTGGGACTTATTTGTTTCAAAACATGATGGGAATGACTTTTCCCAAACATGGATTCAGTACTTTGGCACTGGCGGTAACGAGTTCAGTACAAATACAGTGGCCATTGACGACGATGGCAATTTTTTCTTTGCTGGGCAAACTTCTGGTAGCTTGTTTGCTACTTCGTTGGGAGCTAGTGATATGGTGGCCGGAAAGCTAAATGGCAGTAATGGAGATATTCTGTGGACGAAGCAGTTCGGTACGGCATCAGAGGAAGCTGCCTTAGGGTTGCTAACAGACAGTGCTGGAAACTGCCTGGTTGTAGGCTATACAAACGGAGGCAATATGTACGGCACCTCAGCTGGATCTGGAGATATCGTGGCGGCCAAGTTACGTGGTTCGGACGGCCTTGATCTGTGGGGCCTTCAGGTGGGGACCGCCTCTCTCGACCGTGGTGTCGCTGCTGTAGAGGCTGGTCAAGACGGATTCGCAATCGCCGGGTACACAGTCGGGGGCAGTCTATACGCCACGAATGGAGGTAGCAGCATCGACACTGTCCTTTTCGTGATCCCGCACTCAGTTCCCTCTGCGACTCCAACCATCTCGCCCACGGCAGTTCCCACCCATGTTCCTACAGCTCTCCCAACGACCCCGACCGCTCTTCCGACCGCAGCCCCTACCTTCTATGGCTGCGATGCCGGTTTCATCGGGTTCGAGAACAGCTGTTATCGCAATGTACAGGACTCAATATCTTGGACTGATGCTCAAGCGCAGTGTGTAGGCGAGGGCGCCCGTCTTGTGTCTATCAACAGCTTGGCCGAGAACACATTCCTGTCTGATACTTTCCGCACAAGTGGGAAGTATTTATGGCTTGGTTACAACGACCTAGCGACGGAGGGTGTGTTCGAGTGGGCGGGCGAGGATGCCTACTGTCTGACAGGCTACGAGAACTGGGTAAGTGGACAGCCCAATAACGCCAATGGAGATCAACACTGCGTAGCGCAACGGAACTCGCTGCAGGGGGACTGGGGAGACTACCCGTGCAATGCTACCGTGGAGCCGATATCAGTGTACCACTATGTGTGCGAGAAGGCCAACGCGTTTGCAGCCCACCCCTGCCCCGATAGGGTGTTTCCGGAGTTTACATGGGGTTTCCAATTCGGGTCATCCAGCAACGACGCTGCGGTTGCTGTTGCTGTGAGTAGCTCAGGTCAGTATGTAACTGCAGGGGTGACGGAGGGAAGTCTGTTCGCCACTTCTGCTGGATCACAGGATATCTTCGCGGCCGTCATCAACCCGAGTGATGGCAGCGTTCTCTCGGGATATCAGGCGGGGACAGGCAGTACAGACCGCCTGACAGATCTTGCGCTAGATAGCTCTGATGCCGTGGTTATCTCCGGATACACATTCAGTCCTCTGTACGGCTCGCACCACGGAGGAGGCGATCTATTCGTTGCCAAACTGAATGCATCCTGTGGGTTTATTTGGGGTATCCAGCTAGGTACGGCAGGCGAGGACTATGCTATGAACGTAGCAGTGGATGCTAATGATCAGATATTCGTCGTCGGAGTTACAGAGGGAGATTTGTTTGAAACGAACTTAGGGGGCCTGGACACCATCGCCATCAAGCTCGATGGAACTGGTGGCTCTGTGCTGTGGAGCTACCAAGTCGGAACCACTGCACAGGATACTATTTATGCGGTTGCGATTGATGCGTACGGTAACTGTGGCTTCGCCGGAGAGACGACAGGTTCCCTATTCGGCTCCGCAGTGTCTGCTTCAGGTGACGTGCTGGTGGGGAAGCTCAACGGGACGGATGGGTCTCTGCTGTGGGGCTTCCAGATTGGCTCTTCTGAGACAGATCGCGCTACGGCCTTGACGGTGGATGTGGAAGGCGACTTCATCGCCGCAGGGAAGACTAGCGGCGATGTCTTCGGCCCTAGCCAGGGAGTTTTCGACCTGCTGGTCTTCAAGCTCGACGGGACTGACGGGTCACTACTGTGGGGCGTGCAGAACGGTACCGAGTATGACGAAGAGCTGAATGACATCATCATGGATACTGCCGGGCAGCTTGCCATAGCTGGGTTCGTTACTAAGCCAAATAGTTTAAGCTCCAATGGCATAGTTGCACGTATTAACGCCACAGATGGAGTCTTACTCTGGACCCATACAATGGCTTCCAACGGTACAAGTATAGCCGTTGAAGGCCTTGCCATCGGAAGTGGCAACAGTTACATCTTCGGGGGATACACCAGCGGTGCTGTGTTTGGCAGCCATATAGGGAACGACGATGTGTTTGTGGCGCAGCTGACTACTGAAGCCGCGACGAACCCCCCTTCGCCGTCACCAACCGCCGCGCCTACCGCCCCGCCACCTGAAGTACCTGTATTCAGATGGGGGGCCCAATTTGGCACCGTCGAATGGGACAGTGCTAGTGCGGTAGCTGCAGATGTCTCTGGAGATTTCATGGTCGTAGGGAACTCCGAAGGAGATGCCTTCGCAACGAACTTTGGGGGGAAAGATATAGTTCTGGTCCATGTGAGTGGCGCAGATGGCAGCATTTTGAAAGGCTCTCAGTCAGGCACTAGTGCTGCGGATGCGGCCCGGGGGGTAGCCTTCGGGCCGGATGGGAACTTCGTTGTGACAGGCTATTCGGACAGCTCTCTGTACGGCAGCAATGCGGGAGGTCGAGATATATTTGTTTTGAAGTTGAACATTACCGATTTTTCAATCATTTTTGCCGTGCAGCACGGTACAGACCAATGGGACTACACCAACGATGTAGCCGTGGATGCTAACAACGATTTATTTATTGTGGGACAATCCCAGGGTGATTTTTTCTCCACCAATGCTGGAGGTAATTATGACGTCATTGTAGCTAAGCTCAGCGGAGTAACTGGTGAGGTACTTTGGGGATATCAGGGTGGAGCTCCGGAGTGGGACGATGCCTACGCGGTTGCGGTGGATAGCTATGGCAATCTTGCCTTCGCTGGGCTCACATTAGGCAGCTTCTATGGCTCAAACCAAGGAGAAGACGACATCATCGTTGCCAAGCTGAACGGCACAGACGGAGCAGTGCTGTGGAGTTTGCAGGTGGGCACCGGCGCCGCGGACTACGGACGAGCACTCACCGTGGACACGCACGGCAACTTTGCAGTGGCTGGTAAGACCAACGGCTCGTTATTTGGCAGTCATATTGGTGGATGGGATATTGCAGTTGCGAAGCTGAGTGGCATCGATGGTGCAGTCCTCTGGAGCGCCCAGCATGGCACTTCCACTTCCGAGGAAGCTGTGAGTGTGCAGGCCGACCACGACGGTAACTTTGTGGTAGCTGGGGCGCTCGGCGACACTGCTGAGGGAGGGCGCCTAGACATACTGGTGAACCGAGTTGATGGCGCCACTGGAAACCTGCTGTGGTCCATCAATGTGGGTAACGCATTAGTATCTCAGTTCGCTAATTCTGTCCTTGTTACTGCTTACAACGAATATGCTGTTGTGGGTTCTTCTGATGGAGAGACCTTTGCTGGTAGCACTGGTTCATCTGACATCATCGTGGCTATGGTCGCAACATCTGTTCTCACCCCCGTGCCCACTGCCGAGCCTACCAGTGCACCCACCTATCCCACTGACCTGCTGTGGGGCATTCGAATCGGTACCTCCGCTAAGGACGTCGCTCGCGCCATTGCTGCAGACAGCCAAGGGAATTTCATCGTGGCGGGTAACACTGAAGGAGACCTCTACGCCACCAACGCTGGAATGTACGACATCTTCGTGGCCAAGCTGGACGGCGATGACGGCTCTGTGCTGTGGGGTCTGCAATTGGCAGCTGCTTCAGATCAGATCATCTTCGATGCGGCAGTCGACAGTGTGGGAGACTGCGTTATCGGGGGTTACTCTTGGTCGGGGAGTCTGTTCAGCACTAATGCTGGTGTCGCGGATGGCGTCGTTGCCAAGGTCCGAGGCAGCGACGGGACCTTGGTGTGGGGGTACCAGGTGGGCACCCCTCTCGGAGAGCAATTCACAGGTGTGGCCGTGGACAGTCACGATGATGCCTTGTTCGTCGGTTTTACCGCAGGAAGCCTATTCTCGCCGAGTGGTGGCAACGGCACGAATAATCCTGTCGTGGGAAAGCTCAATGGTACTGATGGATCCTTACTTTGGAGCTTCCAAATCATGACAAGTGACGAATCTAAGTATGAGGCACTTGCAGTCGACGCTGACGACAATTTCCTCGCAGTTGGATTTGTTAAAGATGAGGGTCTCTTTGGAACTCCGTTTGGAAATCGAGATATAATTGCTGCTAAATACCGCAGCGTCGATGGCTCTCAGATGTGGGGAAAGCAGTTGGGCACGGCTGGGCTGGAGCAGGCATTTGCTGTTGGGGTCGACTCAGAAGGGAATTTCTTCGTCGTTGGCCGTGTTTTTGAGCAGAATTGGTTCGCCACAGGATTTGGAGGTAATGATATGGTTGTGATAAAATTGGATGGTTTCGATGGTGCAATCATATGGGGTGCGCAAATGGGCAGTAGCCTCGATGATTACGTGGAGGGGGCTGTGGTGGACAGCTTCGGAGACGTGCTCATATCAGGGTATACCGACGGCGGGTCGTTGTTTGGCACCTCTGCTGGTGGCTTGGACATAATCATGGTTAAGCTTTCAGGAGTCACGGGTGCGCTGCTGTGGGGCACTCAACAGGGATCAAACAGCAGCGATGTGGGTTTCGCTGTAGCAGCCAGCTCTGATAGTGGGGGGTACGCCAGCATGCTCTTCGCAGGCTATGCAGGGGCGGGTTTGCTTGGAAATGGCTATGGTGGCGCTGATGCAGTTGTAGCCATGTTCGGGCCCATATTGTTCCCGCCTTCGCCCCAGCCTACCGTCGTACCAACCTTCCTGCCAACTGCACACCCCACATTCGGTGTGATGACGACGCTACCTCTATGGGGTACCCAAATCGGCACATCTTCGAGTGAGAATGATCCACTTCTGGCACTGGGCAGCGACGGATCCATCGTACTCTCTGCAACCACGCCTGGAGATTTGTACGGAACCAATAGCGGAGGGAAAGACTTCGTTGTGATGAAGCTAGATAAAGCAGATGGCACAGTGGAGTGGGGCACTCAGTTTGGTAGCATGCTCGATGATACTGCCAAGGCGATTGTACGAGACCATGACAATCACATTATTGTGGTTGGACAGACAAACGGTCCCATCTTCGGTACCTTTCTGGGCACCTTAGACGCCTTCCTTGTGAAGTTGGATGCAAAGGACGGCAGCGTTCTTCAGTCCGCTCAATTTGGCACATCGTCTGCCCAGGTTGCTGCTGCTGTTGCTGTGGATAGCAAGAACTGTGTAGTTGTGGGAGGACGAACTAACGGCGCGCTGTATGCCACTAACCTCGGCAGCAATGATATTTTTCTCGTCAAATTTTGTGATAATAACTATGCCTCGAGCGTATGGAGCCTGCAGACTGGCTCAAGCGCCAATGATGAGATCTTAGACTTGGCTGTTGATGGTGGGGATAACATTGTGGTAGTTGGCTTAACCTCTGGGAATTTGTTCGGAACTTCCGCCGGGGCTTCAGATGTGTTTGCAATGAAGCTCAATGGCACTGATGGGTCCGTAATCTGGCAAGTGCAGCACGGGAGTAGTGGGTCGGACATTCCCAAGGCTGCGGCTCTGGACAGCACGGGCGATGCCTTTATTACTGGCTATACTAATGGGGCTCTTTACGCAACTCAAGTAGGCGGCTTTGATATTATGGTTTTAAAACTGAGTCAAGTTGATGGTACGTTAGAATGGGGTTATCAGGCCGGATCGACAGATAACGACTACACCTACTCAATTGCTGTTGATCAAGATAGTAATGCCTTTGTTGCCGGTGATACGGTTTCGGACGCTCTCTATGGTAGTGGAGCTGGTACTCGAGATATGATTGCCTTGAAGCTGGGTGGCACAGACGGCACTCCCCAGTGGGAATTCCGTGCCGGCACTTCTGATTCGGACAAATTGCTTTCAATAGCAATCAACGCAAATAACAGTGACACAGTGGTCTGCGCAGGCACAACTCAGGGGTCGCTATTTGGCTCCAATCAAGGGTTGGATGATCTGGTTGTGCTTAGCCTCCCGAGTGCAGTTAGTCTGCAATTCACTTCACTACCATCAGCTGCTCCCACGCCTGTGCCTACTAGCACTCCCACACCTGTGCCAACTAGCGCTCCCACACCTGTGCCTACTAGCGCTCCAACACATGTGCCTACTAGCACTCCAACACCTGTGCCTACTAGCGCTCCAACACCTGTGCCAACTAGCACTCCAACACCTGTGCCTACTAGCGCTCCCACACCTGCGCCTACTAGCGCTCCCACACCTGTGCCTACTAGCGCTCCCACACCTGTGCCTACTAGCGCTCCCACACCTGTGCCTTCTAGCACTCCAACACCTATGCCTTCTAGCGCTCCAACACCTTTGCCAACTAGCACTCCAACACCTGTGCCAACTAGCACTCCCACACCTGTGCCTTCTAGCGCTCCCACGCCTGTGCCTACTAGCACTCCCACACCTGCGCCTTCTAGCACTCCCACACCTGTGCCTACTAGCGCTCCCACACCTGTGCCTACTAGCACTCCCACACCTGTGCCTACTAGAGCTCCAACACCTGTGCCTTCTAGCACTCCAACACCTGTGCCTTCTAGCGCTCCAACACCTGTGCCTTCTAGCACTCCAACACCTGTGCCAACTAGCACTCCCACACCTGTTCCTACTAGCGCTCCCACACCTGCGCCTTCTAGCACTCCCACACCTGTGCCTACTAGCACTCCCACACCTGTGCCTACTAGCGCTCCCACACCTGTGCCTACTAGCGCTCCCACACCTGTGCCTACTAGCGCTCCCACACCTGTGCCTACTAGCGCTCCCACACCTGTGTCTTCTAGCACTCCAACACCTGTGCCTACTAGCACTCCAACACCTGTGCCTTCTAGTACTCCCACACCTGTGCCTACTAGCGCTCCAACACCTGTGCCTACTAGCACCCCAACACCTATGCCTTCTAGCACTCCAACACTTGTGCCTACTAGCACTCCAACACCTGTGCCTACTAGCACTCCCACACCTGTGCCTACTAGCGCTCCCACACCTGTGCCTACTAGCACTCCCACACCTGTGCCAACTAGCACTCCCACACCTGTGCCTACTAGCAGTCCAACTCCGTTACCCTCAATTGAGCCTTCGCAGCCATCCTCGCAACCCACCTCGGTGCCGTCAGCGGGCCCCTCCACTCAGCCTACATGCAGCCCCACCTCACAGCCTACGCTCCGCCCGTCGCGCGTGCCCACCGTCACGGACACTGTGTCTGACCTCATCGTGCAGTATCGCTTCGACGCCCAATACAATCCCACCTTAGACTCCAGCGGAAATCACTACAACGGAACCATAGATGGGGCTTTGATTGCATGGCAGGCCCAGGGTCGAGGCGACAGCCTTGTGTTTAGCGATGACCTTATGGTTGAAGTCAGGAGCTACGCACCCATGCCTGCAGGGACGGCCCCTCGGACAGCTTGCGCGTGGGTGAAACGGACTTCAGAGCAAAATGGAGATATTGTGTCCTTTGGATTTGCCCGCAACTTCGATGAGCGCTGGTCAATGCGCGTCTCGGCTGACGGTCAGCTGCGGCTCCTTGCATTCGGCAACGACTCACCGAAAGATCTTGGTCCTGCCAACATGGTCCCTCTCGATACATGGGCCTTCATATGTGCAACATACGACAGTTCATATCTACGCTTATATGTGAATGGTGCACGCACCCTGACGGAAGCTCGAAACTACTCAACCGCAGCTGGACATCCCCTGTACATCGGTCGCAATGCAGATGGGTTTGATGACGGCTATTTTGTAGGGTTCATCGATGACGTCTCGATCTACTCCCGTGCACTCGCCGACAGCGACGTCTGGGAACTCTACACTGCCGGAGTCTCCGTGCCGGGCGTGGGCACAGGTCTGCTCTTCCAGTACCGCTTCGATGATCGCAGCAATCCAACCCGCGACTTCAGCGGCAACGGATACCACGGCACCATCGTCGGGGCGGAGTCTGCCAGTTGGTACAGCGTTGGCCGGGATGAGAGTGTAGCATACCCTGGAGATGGCAGTGTGTACGTGGAGAGCTCAGCCCCTGCGCCTTATGGCAATGACGGGCGCACAGTGTGTGCGTGGGTGAAGCCCGAAGCAGTCGGCAGTCATGCGAACGTAGTCTCGTTCGGCGCTGCTGCTGATAACCAGCGCTGGTCTATAGTGATACACAACAATGAAGTTCTGGTAATAGACGAGTCGAATGACTCTCCTGTTGGATTAGGCGCGGACAATGAGGCTCCAGTCGGGGAGTGGACCTTTATTTGCGCCTCAGCGGGTGTAGTCTTACGAATCTACGTCAATGGAGTCAAGACGTTGGAGCAGGCGAAGACATACGATACAGCCCCAGGAATGCCCTTTTACATTGGCCGCAACGTGTTTGGGCGCTCTGACGAATACTTTAACGGCTACATCGACGACGTATCTGTGTACTCAAGGGCACTGACTGACGACAACGTGGCGGAGCTATTTATTACATCGTACACTAAGTACCCTTCTTCTCAGCCCAGTAGCGCACCGTCCATGCACCCGTCAGTGCAGCCCACCAACCAGCCGTTTGGATACCCAACGGCCCAGCCTACAGCTCAGCCGTTTTCATTACCTACAGGGCAACCCACCGATCATCCGACACAGGCCCCGTCTTCCCAGCCGTCCAGGGTACCCACGATTGAACCATCCAGACAACCTACTACACATCCGTCGACGCAGCCATCTGCACAGCCTACTTCGCTGCCCTCGCTGTCCCCGACCTCTCAGCCTTCTCTATCTCCAACATCGGTTCCATCAGGAGTACCTTCTCTGCAGCCCACTACACAGCCGTCGATACAGCCATCTGCACAGCCTACTTCGCTGCCCTCGCTGTCCCCGACCTCTCAGCCTTCTCTATCTCCAACATCGGTTCCATCAGGAGTACCTTCTCTGCAGCCCACTACACAGCCGTCCACGCAGCCATCTGCTCAGCCTTCTGAAGATCCGACATCTCAACCTACGGCGGAGCCGTCACTCCAACCTGTTGGTGCGCCCTCCAGCATCCCCACCTCGCCTCCATCGGCCGTGCCTTCTGCGCTGCCAACTCTTGTTCCTAGATCATACCCCTCAGCTTGTCCAAGTTCCAGCCCCAGTCGAGCCCCTGCCTCAGCAGATGACACTCCATCACCAACCATTGACAGGACACCTCGGCCAACCGCCCAGCCTACGCTCTGTCCAAGCAGTGTCCCCACAAGTCAGCCCTCCTCTCTGCCTACAATCACCCCCACTTCAGTGCCATCCTTCGCCCCTGCCCCAGGCTTGTCGGTGCTCTCTGCAGCCGCCAGCAGCGCAAAACCGAAGTCAGTTCTAACCGTTTCTGTAGAAATCGAGAATGCTGATGATGCCATTGTATACTGTGGAGCCTTCCAAGTGCTTCCGTATCAGTTGGCAGACAGTGTAGCCCCGGACTCCGTGTTTGACGTCATCCAGCAGCGCTTCTCCGTCTCGTCATCTGGCGGAGTTGCCACGGTATCCATCAGGAAGCTGACCGCATCCAGCAGCTATAAGGTGTACTGTGTGACGCAGTCCTTCAAGGGTGAGGTGATGACCACGGCTCGCATGCTAGATCTGTACGATGTCGCCAGTACGGCATGCTGCAACTCCATCACTGCCTCTCTCAGCGCTTTCCAGCTATATGAGGGCGAGGGAACGGCGAACGCCCTGACGATAGAACTGGATGCTCTCCCCCTGGCTGCCATTAGGATCGACCTGTCTGCCACGCCTAACATCACGGCCGGCTCGCTCGATACGGCTCCGTCCAGTTCTTTCATTCCCACTGGAGTCACAATTTCGAATGAAACCCTGCGCAGGCGTTTCGACTTTGCTTTTACGGCTGGAGCGGCAGGACGGTACGAGGTTACTGTCGCTGTAAGTGGAGTATCGGCTAACGAGTTTGATACCACTTTCAGTAATGCGCGGAGCTCCATCCTCGTGGTAAGCGTTGACCAAGAGCCGCAAGCACCTGCACTCCAAAGAGCTGTTTTCAGTAGCGACGGCACTTATATCGAGCTTATATTCAATGTCGATACAGACAAGGCAGGGTATTCTAACTTCTTCTCTTGCTCAAGATTGCTGCAGTTCCTGGGGTCTTCATTGGCTACGTGCAGGTGGATCACGGCTAAGAGCATCGCCATAACTAACATTCCCTCTTTGGAAGTGAACTCGACGATTACTTTGGTAAGCTCCAGTGGTGCTAAGGTCCGCGCCGCATGCACGCAGAGCGCGGAGAGCTGTGCAGGGTGGGAGACAGTACTGGAAACCTCCGTCACCGTGCAGGCACCTGACGAGCCAGTAGAACCCACAGTGGTGCTCTCGATCCCTGCCGTGGTGAGCAGTTGCGCTGAAGTTACAGTGGACCTTACCATGTCCACTGGCTCAGGTGCGCGACCCTGGCTCAGCCCGATGTTCAGTGTTGTCAGTCGGGAGGATACAATGGAGCTAGTTGATCTTCTTAACACTGACTTCATTATCAACCCGCCCAGTTCTATTCCGCGTGGTGTCCTTCAGACCGGGGCGACGTACAGCTTCACCGCCACTCTGTGTAACTTCCTTGGTGCATGTGGACAGGCGACGCGTGCGCTGCTTGTGTCTCCCAGAGATGAATCTATCCCGGTGGTGGTGATACTTGGAGATCAACAGCGCTCTCTGCCTGCTAATGAAGTATTACTGCTTGGGGTTGATGCGTATATTGTCAATTGCAATGGAACAGTACAACGCGCTGGTTTGGAGTATAGCTGGAGTATGTACCAAAACAATATTTTCTTACCGGAGCTCGTATCTACTTCTCAGGATGCTGCGAAGTTCCGCCTTCCGGCATACAGCCTGCAGCCGCTACGTACGTACGAGGTGCACCTGGCGGTACGGAACAGTCTCTCTTCCCAGCTCACCACCGCCACAACCATCGTTACGGCTGAGCAAGCTTCTGTCGTAGCAGTGCTCGACGGCGGCAACACCATGTCAGTGGTAGCTGGAGAAGCAATCACCCTAGACGCCTCGGGAAGCTACGACAACAATACGCTGGGATTGACGGGCAGGGCTGCTGGCCTGGCATTCGAATGGAGCTGCGTCCAAACTGACCCGGTGTTTAATATATCTTGTCCCATAGATGTTGCTGGGGGTCGCAGCTTTGTTAGTCAGAAGGGTGAAAGACTGCTCCTGGAGGTGCCTGAAAGCGCATCGAACACCACTGCCGAGGTGACTGTGCGCGTGTTTGATGCCACACGCAGCAGCTCCGCAACTGTGGAAATATCCACCCGAGAAGTAGCAAAGCCTATCGTGGTCATCACAACATCTGCAGACTCTTTGAGTGTGGTCAACTCCAAAAGGCGTCTGCAGCTGAGCGGTTGGGTCAAAGTGCAGAAGTCCTGCGCCGCGGAGTGGAGCGTGGACGATCCCTCCATTGTTCTGGCCAGCCGGTCGCTTTCGCCCATAAAAACTACTGTGCTGGACTTGTCTTCGACGCTGCTGAACCTGGTGCTCGAGGCGTATACTCTCCCACGAGAGGGAACGGTGACCTTCGCACTATCCTGCGCGGAGTCCTCCGCCACGCTGCGGGTCTCCACGAACGGGCCACCGCTGCCTGGCACTTTCTCAGTTAGCCCCGCATTCGGACAGGAGCTCAGCACGATCTTTCGGTTCACTGCTGATCTCTGGTCAGATGGCGATCTGCCCATCACGTACCAATTCGGATTTGTGCCCAGCACAAGCAGCGTGGGCTTGGTTGTGCGAAGCAGGTCTGAAGCATCATCGGGATCTAGCACCTTACCCGCTGGCTCAGAGGAAGCTGGGTTCAGCCTGGAGTGCTATGTTCAGGCCTTTGATGTTCTAAACGCAGTCGCCTCTGAGAGCAATTTTATTAATGTCACTACTGCCAGCACAGAGGCAGAGCTCAAGAGCAGCATCATATCTTCACTCTCCTCGAGCTCCGGGAACGTGGCAGCCACGAAGAACGTTATATCTGTCGGAAGTGCGGTACTGAACGCGGTAGACTGTTCCCGGGCTCCAACCTGTTCCACGCTGCGCAGGAACAAGTGCGCACAGAAGGCCAATACCTGTGGTGCGTGTCTCGCTGGCTTTGTCGGCGACGAGGGCGCGGGAAATACTGTGTGCGTCAATGCCACCGCAGTTGCCACAGCTGTTCCCTCGGCAGGGGCATCACAACCCACTTGCGCAGTGGATGCCGACTGTGGAGTGTGGGAGGTGTGCGAAACCGCCACTGGGCGGTGCATTGTTCCGCAGAAGGACTGTGTCGGTAACTGCTCCGGCAACGGAATCTGCCAGCAAGTGAACCGCAACAGCCTCAGGATCGTGTCAAGCTGCCTGGCGAGCAATCCGGCGTGCAGGGCGCAGTGCCGGTGTCGCGCGGGGTTCAGTGGAAGCGCCTGTGAAACCACTACCGCGCAGCTCGAGCAGCAGAAGGAAGTGCGGCGAGAGTTGTTGGTGAGCCTATCAGACGTGACCCAGCTAGATGACATCAACGAAGAGAGCGTGGCCTCTTGGACGGATAATCTGTGGTCGTTAACACAGAACCCGTATGAACTGACCGTCGAGAATGTTGTTTTGATTCAGGAAATCGCGACAGATATAATAAGCAGTGCCAGCGCAGTACCAGGCCTGCCGTACAGCGAATTATCTGATGTTCTTGATGTATTAGATGTGTTGGCGGATGTAGTAGTGGCCAGTGGTATCAGTGCAGAGGAGGTGCTGCTCCTGACGTCACGCAATGTGGAGTTGGTCGCCCTGTTCAATGCTCTGGTGGGCGAAGAAATGGTTCCCGGGCAAAGCAATGTCAAGTTCATACAGGAAAATTTCCGCACAGTGACTGCTGTGCACTTTAGCACTGGTACTACTGGTAGTGAGTTTGAATTGGCAGTTCCCCAGACTACCCTTGAGGAGGCGCTAAGCGGCTCGGCCTCGTCTCTTTCCTTCCCTGTGCCTTCGGATGGGGAGGAGTACTCGATATCCCTCGTCAGCAGTGCTGCCGCTACCTACGGTGCAGCAGCTACATCTTACACGGCCAATCCTCTTCGTGTGGAGATTGCAGGCGCAGTATCGGCCATCTCGAGCAATATCACCATTATTTTGCGCCACAACGAGCCCATTGAGTTTAGCAATTCCTCGGAAGTTGTTAGGACTACATGCGATGGCTCATCCAGGCGCACGATTCACAACCACACCTGTGCGGGCTCCGGTGCAGTCATCGTGCACGAGTGCGCCGGCGAAAGGGGAGTGTTCACCTCGTACTGCCCAGTGCTGACTCCTTCGTGCATCCCCACCACCAGCACCAGCACCAGCGTTAGCAGTGGTAGTACAAGTGCTGCTGAGTCTGACAGCGAGGCAGTCGATTGCCATGTCACTGCATACGATGCGTTGTCTACCACATGTGTGTGCTCGCTCTCGACCTTGCCAGGGAGTGCCACCGCAGCATCGATTGCTTCTCTCACAGCAGGGCATGGAAACGATGCCTCTACTTCCGGGCATTACGTAGCACGTGACAGCGACTCTGACAGTAATAAAGACGGCGAAACGGACGCTGTGCTCAATAGAGTGAGCGCCATGAAAAGATATGCGCACAGGCACCGGGGGCTGCAGGATCAGAGCGGCGGAGAAAGCGCTGCGCAGATCGTGGTCCTGGACATGACGTCTGCTGCTACCTACGCCGCAGGGGAGTTCTCCGACACCTTCACGGCAGCCGACGACTTCAACTCTGCGGAGGATGTGGAGCGCGTGCTGATTGTGGTCGTCATGTTCTCAGTGCTGTGGGCGGGTGGTCTGGCCCTCATATTCGGCTGTGCGTGGCGCCGAATCCGCATGCAGAAGAAAAACGATTTGATGAAGTCTGCGCTAGAACGACTGAAGGCACGGCTGCAGGCTTCAAGCTCTCCTACTATTGCACTGGAGCATCTGCAAAAGTACGTGTCCGAGGTATTTCCCGCCGTGTTCTCCAACAAGCCGTACCACAAGCGTGTGCTGGGGGAGATCATGCGCCACCACCGCTACCTGGCGGTGTTCACCACAGCGCAGGGCGACACCGGCGACAAGATGCGCGTGCTCCGAGGCGTGCAACTGCTGTCCATGGAGTCCTTGCTCATGTTCCTGCTCGCTTGGCTGTACGACATAGAGTCGCCAGAGGATGACGGCTCCTGCGAGCAGCATGACAGCAGTCGCAGCGCGTGTTTGTCGCGGCGCACTGTGTTAGACAGCGAGCAATCGTACTGCCAATGGCAAGGACCATCTGATGATGGCGACGCGTGTATCTACAGAGAACCCGTTTTCAACCTGAAGGTGTTCATCTACATCGCCGTCATCGTAGCGCTGATCGTGTCGTTGTGCTCCGTGCCCATCGACTACATATTCGAACTCTTGTCCGCACCCACTGCAGACTCCATCAAGGCAGCCTTGCGGGAGTCGATGCTGACCACGGCAGGCAGGCGCATCTCCAACGCTGCCCGCAAGGCTTCAAACGTGGCCACCAGCATGGTCGGTACAGCCCGTAGGAGTCTCAACATGATCGGCAACCAAGGACGCGAGTCCTTTGTGGGCCTGGAAACCCGCAAGCTGCCCAACGCCACTGAGGACGCGCACGCAGTGGCCATGGCCTCCATGAAGATTCTGGCGGACTCTTCCAGAGCTAGTCTACGGGCTGACCAAGAGCGCCGACTGCAGCTCTATCGTGCTGCTGGCAGCAGTAAGAAGCATCAGCAGCAGGGTGCTGTTGCAACAGCGAATGGGTATAGAGCATGTGTAGCTAATTGTGATGATTGGGCGCAATATGGAATTTCTGGTGACCAAAATCTCCCAACATATGGCACGGATCAGGATGGTGGGAAGGCGCAGGAAGTAGCGAAATTAAAGGAGGAAGGTCTTATCTCCTCAGCTAGCCCAGTATCAGCAGCAGGATCTGCACCAATACCCGCTAGAAATGCAGCAAGTGGAGCTCAGCGATGGAAGGAGCTACTGAGGCAGGTGCGTGGTGGCAGGGTTGCGGCGGATCAGGTGGCACCTACTGCTTTACAGACGGGCACTTCAAGGACAGGAGATTTAGAGTCTGCGTGCACTGCTCTGCATACTTCTGCGAGCCTTATCGAGCAAGTACGAGACCAGCGGACACTTCTGAGTGCACAAGAGCTGCCGGAGTTCGACAGGCAGTGGGGCATCCGGGTCAGCGCAGAGGGTGACGTCACCTTCGCAGAGGGCGCCAAGGTGGCTATGATTCCTTGCCTGCCTCCCGGCCAGGCTGGCACCGAGCAGCTCATCCTTAAAGAAGTGCAGTTAGTAGCAGCCAGTGCTGTGGAGCGAGAATCGAAGCTGCGCATCGCCACGGACGCGCACACGGGGCTGGAGATTCTGCACCTGTTCATCATGGACCTGCTGGGCAGATACACGCCCGCGGCGCGCATCTTCGAGTCCAAGGCGAAGGAGGACTTTCAGCATACCAAGGTGGTGACTCTGCGCATGAAGTACATCGCGGGAGTGGCCTTGGTTGGCATCAACGCTTTCTTCGTCTACTTCGTGGTGCTCACAGCCTTCCGCAGGGGGGTGGAATGGCAGCGAAACTATCTGCTGGCCTGGGTGGTGCAGTTCACGGTGGAGATCCTGCTGTTCGAGACGACGGAGTGCGTGTGGGTGCACTGCATTGTCCCGGCGCTGGTCGGCTCGGAGGTGCGCAACGTGGGCGACGAGATCCAGTCCGTCATTAACCGCATGTGCGGCACTGCAGCTACCACGGGCACTCTCGCTCCTGCTTCGGCAGCTGCTGCAGGCACTGGCACTGGTCTGGCCAGCAGTGCTGGTAGCAATGCTCTCGAGCAACGGCACTTTCTAAACGTGGCTGACCATCTATTCATCTCAACGCGGCTCGCTAGTAGGTTTCCCGAGCTAGTGGAGAGTACTCTGGTGCATCTTTACTCTTCACACTTACCCGGACAGCTCGCCCAGATCTGGCACGGCAGTTGCTCCAGCAGTGCAGCAGCAGATTCATCCACAGCTCGAGGTGTAATAGCCGGCCGAGCGGGCGGGCGAGGCGCTTTCTGGGGTATGCGCCTGACCGTACTGCTAACACTGCTTTTGACAGTCCTGCAGTTCGCCGCCACAGCGCCGTTCCTCATCCACCGCATGTTTGTGCGCTTTGTGCAGCCCTTCCTCCTCACAGCGATCGTGCTCTTCGTCTTCCTCATGGTCACCAGCCCCGCCTTCGCAGGAGTGGTAGGTGGTCTGCTCTGCGCAGCAGGGATGTACTATTTGCACCGCTATCTCGACCGACACAGAGAGTCTCGTGAGGCAGGTAGCGATGAGGCAGGTGGCGAAGATGGTGGGTCAGCTCGAAGCCGGGGCAGTGGAAAGAGGCGTGGAGAGGGCCGGAGGGCGCCTCTGTCTATCGCACCGCGCTGGGATCCCAGCGTTGCTCCCAGCGTTGCTCCCAGCGTTGCTCCCAGCGTTGCTCCCAGCGCCACTGCTGCTGCCACTGCTGCTGCCACTGCTGCTGCTGCTACCACTGCTGAAAGAGCTAATACTAGTAGTGGTGGCTGTGTGGAAAGAGATGAAGACATGCGGCAGGCTGTGACTGCAAGGGATCACCATCACTACCAGCAGCAGCAGGGTCACGAGCAACAAATTGTGTTCGAGGGAGGTAGCGCACTCTTTCCCTCTGGCTCAGCACCATCAGGGGGCGCAGTTGCAGATAAATCGGGGGAGCATGCGGGCGAGCTGCACGCGCCTGCCCCTGCTCCTTTACCTGCAGCTGCTGCTGCTTTACCTGCGCCACCCACGCCTACCCCAGCAGCTGCAGCTACTTCCACTTCCTCCTGCTACGAGGGAGACGAGGGTCATTCACGGCATGAGGAAAATGAAAGGCAGGGAGATGGTGAAGAGGTAATTGAAGAGGGAGAAGAAGAGGAGGATCGGGAAGAGGGGCCTGGAGAGGGTAAAGAAGAGGGGGAAGAGCCTGAAGAGGTTGAAGAAGAAGAAGAAGAAGAAGAAGAAGAAGAAGAAGAAGAAGAAGAAGAAGAAGAAGAACAAGAAGAAGAAGAGGAAGACCTTGAGACAAGTGCTGAGGGAGAGCGTGGTAACGAGGAGTCCAGTGGAAGTTCTGTGTCCCGCGGACTGTCTGACTTTTCGATCTATTCTACAGATATGGAACTCCCGAGTCGCTAGATAATCGAGAGTAAGTGTCACATGAGTAAAGTATGCGTCATCCGCCTAGAGGTCTGCAGAGATGAAACTCGGGTCGCTAGATAATCAAGAGCCAGTGTCAGACGCATACTCGTATATGAGTGTCGTCTGCCTTGAGGTCCAATGAGAAAGAGGAAAAGAAGAATGAGGGGCAAATTAGTTTTGCAATACCTTATCGGGGCTGCTGGTCCCATTGTCTAGAGTGGGGCAGCTCGCACACAAGCGCATTTCCTCTCCCTCCCTCCTGCTAGTCTCCCCCTCCCTCTTTCTCCTTCTCTTTCTGACACACACATAATCATTATTTCTGCTTCTCGTTGCAATCGCAATTATGCTTCACTGGCTATATTGCGGCGTGACGCAGTTTAAACGGTTGACCCGCTAAGAACCTTCCTACTTATACCCTCTGGGCCTCTATATGATACACCCTGTACTATGCACATGCACCACCTCAGGTCGATGCCTTCTTAGCGGGGCCAAAATGTCTGAAACTTCGAAGTAATTTTGAAGTAATATTTATTATATTATCAGGCATTTTCTATAAATAGTGTGGATCGTAAAGTATGCGGTTGTAAAACGCCTAATATTGTCTTTAATCAGTCAGCCCCTTGTTCCATGTTTCTTTCTCTATCGGTTCATCGATTTAGCATTTACCTATAGTTCTGTGTACTATAATAAAATCATCGCAGCAGTACTATAAAGATTACACAAATGCTTAATAACAGGGGATCAGGTTGTTCTTATGGTATTATATAAACCGTCAGAAAGGTGATGACCCCCGCCAGCCCGCCCCACCTGCCGCACCCCCTCCACATTCGCTTTAGTTTTTCCAACCTACCCCACTGTGGTCACCAAGTGTACGCACTATAGGTACATGGGGTAACGGTACACAACCTACCCCACTGTGGTCACCAAGTGTACGCACTATAGGTACATGGGGTAACGGTACACAACCTACCCCACTGTGGTCACCAAGTGTACGCACTATAGGTACATGGGGTAACGGTACACAACCTACCCCACTGTGGTCACCAAGTGTACGCACTATAGGTACATGGGGTAACGGTACACAACCTACCCCACTGTGGTCACCAAGTGTACGCACTATAGGTACATGGGGTAACGGTACACAACCTACCCCACTGTGGTCACCAAGTGTACGCACTATAGGTACATGGGGTAACGGTACACAACCTACCCCACTGTGGTCACCAAGTGTACGCACTATAGGTACATGGGGTAACGGTACACAACCAACCCCCTGTGGTCACGTGACCCACTTGTCGCCACGTGCTGATCACGTACATAGAGCAGACACTAATATCATAGAGAAAAACTTTCAAGTCAGAAAGGCGGACATGCCCAAAGAGACGCAAAAACGATCGATCGAATGATCTACGATGAAGATACTTTAGCTCACTTAATAATTTTACACTCCAGCGAGAGTGATATCACTCGCTGGCTTAAACACAGATATTGAATGCCAATATTCATCGCAAGCAGGAACCTGCCTATTATTTATTTATTGCACAGTCTGGCAACTTACTAATGATCCGTGTACATTTCAACCCTCGGCACACCTTAACAAGCTACTCCATTAGATAGAGTAACAAACTGCGGCAGAATACAGGAACAGGATTCAGAACTCTAGCTATAGCCGGCGCAGACAGTAGTAGATGTACTCAGACACATTCCGGTGTCTCGCTCTATCGATCAAACGGGACACCATGACAAATATGCTGGCGGGCAGGCAAACAGGCAGGCAAGCAGGCCATTACTCGTCATCAAGATCCATGATATACTTCAGGAACTTGGTCATTTTGACTGTGCCCGTGCGGTACACATCAACAGCCCGGAAGAGCGTGCACGCCTCCTGCTTGACGGCGTCTACACCCGCGCGCTCCAGCAGCTCCTGCAGCTCGTCCGTGGCGAGGCTGCGACTGGACAGCGCGGGCATGGTCAGGATGAGGCGCTGCAGGATCTTCTTCTTCGGCAGAATCTTCTCCACGATGGTGGCGATGTTGCTGTGCACCCACTTGTCGCTGTGCTCCTCCATGAACTTGAAGGAGAACGGGTCGCAGTTGTGGATCTTGAAGCGGTGGGTCAGAATCTTCACTTCCGCACCGAGATAGAAGTCCTCGGGCTGCACTGGGCGGCTGCCGTCGTGGGTCTCCAGCTTGGTGCGCTTCAGGAAGATGCCTCCCTTGTGCCCCGAGTTCCTGATGGGTGGCTCGCGAATCTGGAAAGTGTCGTCCTCAAGGTGCACCTGGAGAATGAACTGCCGGGACTTGTCCGCTTCCTATAGGGCATTAGTGAATATTGAGCAACAGAGGTCGAGGTAGATCAGGCCAAACAAACATACAAACATTTTACAGCAGCTATTTTTGTTTGTTGACTGGCAAATGAGGGGCAATAGTACGCTGAAAAGAACAGAAAAAACTCAAAAGAATGGAGAAGTCGCAGGCGTGCGGAGCAAAGCACAGCGAGATCGCAACAGTAGCATAGAGATCTCAGCATCTCAGCATCTCAGCATCTTCCTCACCGTCGGGTCGACGAGCGTGGCTTCGTACCGCAGCACCATGCCTGAGAGCATCTTCAGCTTGGCTCCGTCCTTAGGCGGGGGCATAGGCACCAGGGTGTGCCGGCAGGTGGCCAACGAGTCGGCCTCGCTGCCGAAGCCGTTGTAAGGCGGGACCTCGCTGGTGACCGTGGGGTACACAGGCTTTGGCATATGGATAGGCGCATCCAGGGGCATGTTCTTGGAGTTATAGAACTCGCGGGTGAACTCGTCGGCGTCCACCAGAAGCACGTGCATGGAGGCCACGGGGATCTCGTCCCCGATGTGGAGGTCCGTCCAGTGGAATGGTCGCTCAGGCACCCACCCGTTGTCAGACTGCGCCACCAGAGAGGTCACCGAGTCCTCCATCGAGGGCGGCGGGGGCCGGTGCTTGGACGCACCCCTGGAAGGAGCTCTTGAGCGGCGCCCCATGAAGCTGCCGCCGCCGCCGTCACTGTCCTCGCCGCCGCCCCCACCCGTGGAGTCCAGGCTGCTCAGACTGCCGCCGGTTAAGTCGAACTCTCCCGAGCTGGCGAGGATGTGCTTGGCTGCGGGGGAGGTGCAGGTGGGCGGGCGCATCGTCACTGCAGACTTCTTCAGTAGTTTTGGCAGGCGGTCCCGCCCGCTGTTGCGCTCGTGGATGGGCACAACCTCGATGGTGTTCTCAGCCAGCGAGTAATGCAGCTTCACGCGCAGCTCGTCCCCGAACAGCGAGTTGCGGCAGTCCCAGATGCCGTAGAAGCGCAGCACCTTGCGGTCGTACTGGAAGTGCAGCGCCTTGCCCTTACGCCTGCCCATGCGGGTGGCTGCGGTGCGCGCTCCAGCACGTGTCTTCGGGTTGTACACGTCGTCCGGAGGGGGCAGCGGGGTACCAAAGGTGATGCCCATTTCTGCAAGCAGCTTTTTCGTGTGCCCATCTGCATCCAGCACAATATACGTGCGATTGTAAAATACTAACTCGGCACCGGCGTAAAAGTCCTTAATGGTGAAAATCTCTGGAGTAGGTTCTGCGGGAGAGTCGGGGCGGCGGCTGGGTTGCTTGCTAATGACATGGCGCTTGAGGAAGCGCCCCTGGGAAGTGCCACTGTTCTCTTCCTTGGGCTCCACGATCTCGATGGAATTGTCCTCTAAGTACACAATGATGTTCACGCGGCGGGCGCGGGCGGGCACTTCATCCCGTGCGGGTTCGTAGAAGTAGGCTTGAAAGCAGCACATGCGCTTTTCGTCGCGCACGAAGGCCGGGATGGAGCCCGTGGAGCTGTACGGCAGACTCCGAGTTTTCGATACGCGGTCGCGACGCTGTGATGCCAAGCTGTATCTACCACTTAAGTCATTATATGATGCGCCATTCTGGGGGAATGGTGAGAGGATCTGGCTATAATCTTTGGAACCTTCGAAATATGACAATAATGAATTGTCGTCGTCTCTACCTTGCTGGGATGCAGCGGTTCCGGCCCGAGATACATCAATACCTTGAGAAGCCTTAAAGTCTCTATAAAGCTTGGGATTTATGAGAGATACGTCTCTTCGCACACCTGGAAGATTGGGAAGTTCGGGCGCGGATATGCTTGATACACTGGACGCCATCGACCCTATAAGTTTGCAATAATCGAGTGGGGGGCCAAAAGCGAAGGGTCATTTAGATTAAAGATATTGATAGAATCATGCATAGAATACAGTACACCAAAATGAATGCACATTGGTGCCAAAATAAAAGAAATAAACTTTTCTCTTCTCACCTGCAGTCCCAATACCATGCCTACTTTGCATTCGACTCATGATTATGTGTATCTCGCAACACTTCTCGGACAGCTCACACAAAGACCGTATCAAACAATCAATCACAATGAAAACGACTTAAACAAGTCTTATTGAAATTACAATGCTAATTTCACCGTTCAAGAATAATTGTACAACGCTGTGAGTTCAACTACCGGCACTGGGGTAAATTTTTAAAAGCTTTGATTGTCATAAAATTTATCACCCAAAACCTGGCTGGGAAAGCATGTGCACACTGTGCAGGGTTGCGCTCAGCCGAAACGGCGGAACGAATAAATATCACATAATTATGTGGTTTTAAAAATTGTATATTTAATATTTTTATTGGACTTTTATTCAAAACAGATTCGCAAGAGTAGAGCAAAAACGAAACTGTCCAGTTCCGAGTGGGCCCATGGTCCCCGTAACTTTCCAAATCACATCCCGGAGCAGCAGCAGACATCCATTAAAAGTTATTTGTCACAAGTCCAGAAGTCCAGAACAACAGATCTGTGACAAATTCTGTGACAAGAAAATCATTTGTTATTTATACTTGTCACAAAGAACTTGTCACAGCAGAGGAAAACACATTCCCAGATTCTAGGACATGAACTCTCACAAGTTTGTTTCCATGATCAATCCGCTTTACTGCTACATTCTAAAAATATGAAATAAATATTAACCTGTCGTATGCATCTGGTCGTATACATGTGGCATGGAGGAATTCTTTTTTGACTCTACTGGTGAAGCTGATGATGCCTTAATCAATAAGATCAAGGAGTACATTAGAGAACACGCATCAGAGATTGAGGAATTTGCTGGCTTTATTGAAAACGATGGAAGGTGTGTATGAAGAGACACGTTATTGAGCGAACTGCAAATTACTGGGAGACAAAATGGGGGAAATGGCAAGCCCACCAAGATCTCCTTCTGCATGTGCAAACTGGCAATCAGTTGTTGGAGAGTGCGGAGTTGGTTATCTCCTGGAGCACAATCTTGGACAATACGATGGATGATCTCCCGCTGGGTGTCTTTGCCTGCGGCCTTCTAGTTGTTGTGAAGTTCACAAGAACTAGAACTAGTACTAGCTTCAGTTTCGGCAATCCTTTTCGCGGCCCGTCTTTACCTTTTGCCAAGGTGAAAGGCAATGCATTTGCGCTATGCCCGATGCTTCTGTGGCCACAGTTGAATGCATCCCAAAGCTTCACATACTTTGCCTTACCAAGAGCCAGAAACACTAACCAATATTTAGGCACCCACTTACTTTCCATCGCTTTGTTTGCATCACAACTATCAATTGAAAAAAAATATTTTTGAGGTAGATGCAATCGAACTGTTGGCAAATACACAACGCAAGTTTTGAAATTCGGTTCTTGCATATTTGCCAACTGTTCGATTGCATCTAACTCAACAATATTTTTTCAATTGATAGTTTGCTTTGGAGCAAAGTAGTGCCAACATCTCCCGCCACTTCAGCTTCGCAAAGCTGTTGTGTATCTTCTTCGCCGTCACCTGCATAATCATACATCTCTGCTTTTAACTCTACACACGACTGACTAAATTGTTTATGGCACACTGAATATTACGTAGATCGTACTCATTATGAACTAGTAACTTACAGGGTTATTTTTGAGTGGCCCAAAATACCAATGTCAAAAGTCTTCTCTAATACTAAACTCCATAAAAAGTAAAAAGCCCAAGTGTGACAAGCTATGATTTCATCTGCATGTCATTTGCAATCATACGTTTACAATTTGCAAATGTACCTTGAGAGTAAACATTAAGATCCTGTCAGGAAAATTAATACCGAATGACATAGAGGGCTGTCGTGTGACATGACTGTGGACATCGTCACAGAGCTAAGAGCATTTTTCACTTTTGGGGCACCACATTCTGCAAAAATACTCAATAATATTCATATATATCATCATATAAATGTCATGACTAAATAATACCCTGAATTCCACAGGAATTTGCCGAAGTTTAAAGCTATATTAATATATTTAAACTTCTCGAGTTATTATATAGACTCTTAATCATACAGATATCTGATACACGTAGGCCATCGCGCCAACACCTGGCCATAATGAGCCATAAGCGATTTTATTAAGCAAAATGCTAACTAATCATAACATTTCTAAGACTGTATGTATGCCTTTGGTATTTAGAGACGGTTGTTATACTGTAGTAAGTTAATGATACATTTAATTTCACAACAATGAATTGCTTAAATTAGTGACGGCTGCACAACAGCAAGTTAATGATACATTAATTTACTTAAAAATAATTCTAATGATCAAGCTCAGAGAAGTAGCCAGCGACTGGCTGTAAATAGTACCGTACTGTTTACAGTGACTGGTTTCGGAGAGAAGTATACTTACAACATGGTGAATGATTTAAGCCATCATGTCCTCTCCCTCTGCGTCCTCGTCCAACTCGCCCGCCTCCTCGGCAGTTGCGTCCTGGTACTGCTGATACTCGGACACAAGATCGTTCAAGTTGGATTCAGCCTCAGTGAACTCCAACTCGTCCATTCCTTGGTCTGTGTACCAGTGGAGGAACGCCTTGCGGCGAAACATAAACCTGAACTGCTCCGCCACTCTCTTCCACACCTCCTGGATAGAGGTCGTGTTCCCGATTAAGGTGGTTGCCATCTTCAGGCCCTTTGGGGGGACGTCACAAAGAGATACCTTGACGTTGTTGGGAATCCACTCTACGAAGTAAGAAGAGTTCTTGTTGACTACTTCCAGCATAATTTCGTCTACAACTTTCATCCACTTAGGCCCTCTGAACATGCATGCGCACGTCAGGTAGCGGCCGTGGCGGGGGTCGGCGGCGCACATCATGTTCTTAGCATCGAACGCCTGCTGGGTCAGTTCCGGAATTGTTAGTGCGCTGCACTGTTGCTGCTCGGAGTTCAAAGAAGTCAGGGGAGCAAAGCCCACCGTTAAGAAGTGCAGGCGTGGAAAGGGAATCATGTTCAGTGCGAGCTTACGCAAATCACAATTCAGCTGGCCGGGAAAGCGCAAACTAGCTGTGGTACCGCACATAGCAGCGGACACTAAGTGGTTGAGGTCGCCGTAGGTAGGGGTGGTCAGCTTCAGCGTGCGGAAACAGATGTCGTACAGGGCCTCGTTATCGAGGACGAAGCACTGGTCAGCGTTCTCCACCAGCTGATGCACGGATAAAGTGGCGTTGTAGGGCTCCACCACGGTGTCAGACACCTTCGGGGAAGGAATCACAGAGAACGTGGACATCACACGGTCGGGGTACTCCTCGCGGATCTTGGAGATAAGGAGGGTGCCCATTCCGGAGCCGGTTCCACCACCCAGTGAATGGGACATCTGGAAGCCCTGAAGGCAGTCGCAAGATTCAGATTCTCTACGAACTACTTCAAGTATGGAATCAATAAGCTCGACACCTTCGGTGTAGTGGCCCCTCGCCCAATTTCCTCCCGCTCCGGCTTGGCCGAATACGAAGTTGTCGGGGCGGAAGAGCTGGCCGAATGGACCAGCGCGAATAGAATCAATTGATCCAGCATCGCGATCTAAAAAGATCGCACGGGGCACGTATCGGCCTCCGGTAGCCTCGTTGAAGTAGACGTTGATTCTTTCCAGCTGAAGTTCAAAATCTCCGTGGTAGGTACCTGTAGGGTCCACGCCGTGCTCATTGGCAATCGCTTCCCAAAACTTGGCACCAATCTGGTTTCCACACTGGCCGACTTATCAAAGACGGTAACAGGATTGGTAGAAAATAATAAAAGCAATCAATTTATCAACTGCCAGTAGTTGAAACCTGGTGCTAAGGATATCGGTATCAAACATTTATTTCTTACCCTGTAGATTGATAATTTCACGCATTCGCTCTCCGGGCTTAATTGATATGCTATTGATAAATTTTCATTGTCAATATGATATATTTCTTCAAGCCAGTCAAAGCGATTAACACACCTTCATCGACCTCTAATTATTCCCATCTTATTTACAAGACTTTCTTATAGTTGGTATGATAAGTTAGTACACTGATTGCGTGTGTGTTTGGTTACTGAAGCAGTTTTAGAAAAGCTGCTGTACTGTATACTTTACGCTTAAACCCAGAAATCGATTCCCAGCTATACTGTCCCGTGCATGAACTGTGTACTGTACTGTACTGTACAACAGTACGATAAAAACCAACATAGCTATAATTGTTCACTAAATTAAAACCAAGGTTTGGTTTTTCATAGCTAATCTCTATTCGGCCAACTGTATAAAACTACGAGTACTTCGTACTATGCAGTATATACAGTACCTGGAGTAAGTTGCTCGTATATGAAAAACTAAACCTTGGTTTTAATTTAGTGAACACTTAGCAATTAGAGCTTGTTGGTTTATATGACTCTAATTATAAGCTAATTCCTAGATTGCGAGCTATATCCTTACTGTCTTTAAGTTTCTGTTGCTACATGTTTCACTTATAGTCCTCCTTCTTTGTTGTTGTGTCAAGTTTGATACAGGGGGGTGGGGGGGGGGGGGGGGGGGGGGGGGGGTAGTTTTTAGAAATCTTACAACGTACACGTTATTTTACCGAAATCCCCATAGGTTGGGAAACACACGTTGTAAAATAATAGGAGTACTGCGATTGAATTCGGATACACCGGAACCGATCATGCTCGCACAAGCTTGTGACATTATGTATGTCCAATTGGCCGTGGCACACATCTTCAGCCTACCAGATGTTTTATCGGCTAGGGTTGGTATCTATAAGTAGACTCTTAAAGGGATACCATATATAAGTAGACTCTTAAAGGGATACCATATATAGAAGCGAGGGACAGGCCACGCAGGACTAGTCCTTGTATAGATTCCAGGAGCCACGCAGAATAACTGGTCGATGAAGCTGAACATGCGCCTGGCATAGAAGCGAGGGGCCACGCAGGATAACTAGTCCGTGTGCTGGTCGATGAAGCTGAACATGCACCTGGCATAGAAGCGAGGGGCCACGCAGGATAACTAGTCCGTGTGCTGGTCGATGAAGCTGAACATGCGCCTGGCATAGAAGCGAGGGGCCACGCAGGATAACTAGTCCGTGTGCTGGTCGATGAAGCTGAACATGCGCCTGGCATAGAAGCGAGGGGCCACGCAGGATAACTAGTCCGTGTGCTGGTCGATGAAGCTGAACATGCGCCTGGCATAGAAGCGAGGCGCCACGCAGGATAGTTTGCGAGCGTCATGAAAGATACCTTTGAAAAGTGTCTCCAGCATCTTGCGGAATGAGTACCTGATTAGTGGAAGTAAAAACAGAAAGAAAGCGAAAAAAAGAGGTGGGGGGGGGGGGGGTAGCGGGAGATTGATAGCATGAGCAGCATGTGAGCAGTATGAGCAGTTTGAGCAACTGCATCTTACAACGTGGTCAAAATGGAACGTAATTTTTAATTGCAGTTATACTTACTTCTGTAGAAAATCAATAATCCCAAAATGGTAGACCTTGTTATCACTGCCGAGGATCACCAGCTTGCCCCTGGTGTATCATAGCGTAATAAATTAAGTATTATTACCGGAGTATAAAAGTCGGCATTCCGGCGCGGTGCCGTGGGGTGCCGTGGGGTGGGGTGGGGTGGGGTGGGGTGGGGTGGGGTGGGGTGGGGTGGGGTGGGGTGGGGTGGGGTGGGGTGGGGTGGGGTGGGGTGGGGTGGGGTGGGGTGGGGTGGGGTGGGGTGGGGGTGGGGTGGGGGTGGGGTGGGGTGGGGTGGGGTGGGGTGGGGTGGGGTGGGTGGGGTGGGTGGGGTGGGGTGGGGTGGGGTGGGGTGGGGTGGGGTGGGGTGGGGTGGGGTGGGGTGGGGTGGGGTGGGGTGGGGTGGGGTGGGGTGGGGTGGGGTGGGTGGGGTGGGGTGGGGTGGGGTGGGGTGGGGTGGGGTGGGTGGGGTGGGGTGGGGTGGGTGGGGTGGGGTGGGGTGGGGTGGGGTGGGGTGGGGTGGGGGGGTGGGGTGGGGTGGGGTGGGGTGGGGTTCAGAAGTTGGTATTCAGCATGAACAGGTGAAAGTGTGAGGAAATAGATAATTTATAACACAAAAGTAAGATTCATATATACTCACAAAGAGAATATTTCCATAGTATAGTATGCTAATTTTATGGTTGAATATTTTGATAAGCAGAAAACTGCACCAAACTCATACCACACCCTTACACATGCTCATACTCCTTTATCCACACCCACACTCACACGCAAGGCAGAATATACCAGCTGAGACTGATATCCCGGCTTATGCAACATTAAACATTTCCTAATAATTAGAAAGTCAGGAACCGAGACAGCCACCAACCCACCAACCCACCTGTCGTCTATAGATGTAGGCAGTCGAAAGCCTTGTATACGGGCCGCCATGCCTCGCACGAGGCCCGGCGCGTACTCCTCCACTTCCACTAGCAGACTGTAGTCCATGAAGTGGTGCGTGCTGAGGAAGACCACGTCTCTGTGCAGAGCGTGGAGCAGGGCAATCTTGCTCGCGTCCCCGAGGTGCAGGAGCTGTCTGCTGCGCATGAGATCTAGATCCTTAAGCACATCGCTGGCAGGCGCACGCACGCGCCCGACCTGGGAGCCCTTGAGGTCGTACTTCACGCGGTTC
>CAXIWF010001590.1:0-49866 GCA_964036045.1 Eutreptiella sp. 'Long Island Sound 2002' | reverse complement strand
GTCCTGCAGGTAGCGCTCCAGCAGCACCGCGTCCTCCCGAAGGACTTCTTGGCCTCACGGCGACATGAGTGCAAAGATTCGATGAATTTATCTTCCGAAAAGACAATGCGCATACCTTTACCACCACCGCCCGCCACAGCCTTGATCATCAGGGGCCATCCGATCTTCCTCGCTGCCGTCAAGTTTAGAATTTCCACAAATTTCAGTGAAATTAACTCACCCTCAAAGCTAAAGATAAGGTAAAACTCTGCTATGCACACATACCTTCGCTCAAGAGGTTATCGTCTGACATGTCTGATCCATGATAACCCGGTGCGAGAGGAACCCCGGCCGCTTCCATCAGTGTCTTACTCTCGCTCTTGTTGCCCATTGCCTTGATTGCATAGGGAGATGGACCAATGAACTTAACACCAAAACAACAAACAATACTCCGCATATTAGTTCAAGTGGGTTGATTTAAAATTCGCTTATAAAATGGCGAGGAAACTGATGATACCTACCGTGATGCCGGCTTCTTCGAGAGCGGCACAAAATCCAACGTTTTCCGACAGAAATCCGTAACCTGGATGCACAGCCTGTGCACCAGTTTTCTTGCAAGCAGCTATAATCTTGTCTACTGCCAAGTAGCTTTCACTGGAAGGTGGCGGGCCTATATGGATGGCCTCATCGGCGAGTTTGACGTGCTGTGCATCTTTATCAGCATCAGAAAATACCGCCACAGTGTTCACACCCAGTCGCCTAGCAGTTTTAATGACTCGGCACGCAATCTCTCCTCGATTAGCAATCAGTATCTTTTCAAAAATTTTATTTTCATTGCTCAATTGTGCGTTGAAATTCGCACTTGATGCGTAGCATCTCATTGCAGAAGCCCTTATCGGGGCAACTGAAGAGGGTGATGACCTCAGCAACCTCGTAGCTCTCAACATTATATATCGTTTGCACAACACAAATTTTACCCAGCTTCAGTCTCAATTGTTATGGGTCTTTTCCCCTTTGCGAACGATAAATGGGTGCAATTACTTTCAAGTAAATTAGCAGCAGTTCCTGGAGTTGGTTGTGCGATGATGCCAGAAGGATGGGCAGGGATGACGAACGAATATTTCCGCAGAATTTCTATTGGAAATTCCAAGTTGAAGTTCTGAATAGACAGCACTCACAACCAACAAATCATGGATCCCAGTGGGATCGTAAATTGATGTAAAATGAATTTACTTACATGTAAAATGTAAGTTATGATAAATTTACTGTAAGTTAGTGATCCATGATTTGTTCTATTTGAGCAGAAGCGGAATATCCTGCTTAAAATTACTGCAAACAATTTGCATAAAGGTTACCGGTAGTGGCGATTGTTGATTACTATAAGTTAGATAAATCTAAAGGGGCAAAAACGCTCGGGATAGACACAGAGAAGATATAGACAAAAATAGTCAAAGTTGCCCCAAGAGAAATAAAATGGGAGATTTTTCACCCAAAGGAAATCGCTACGACCTGTCAACATTTTATGGCAGGTTTCGTCATTTTGTTGATATAACTAATCCTATCTCTCTGCTTGCGAGTGAAAAGGATATATTAGAAGCTCAAAAGAAGATATCGACCTTTGAATCTACTGGTCACTCTGGTGATGATGCAAATGAGAAAATGTGGGAATACAAACGAACTGTCGATGCGACTGTCCATCCAGCTTTAGGCACGATAGTTCCGACCCCATTCCGTGTATGTGCCATCGCAGCAGTGAACATACCCATTGTGTATGCAATGCTTGCTTTTTCTCCGTCTCAGACAGCATTACAACTGTCCGCTCACTTTGTTAACCAGGTATGATACCCTCCCTCGACTTCAAGCGATTTTCATAAACCTAAGAATGTTCTAATTATGTTACGTATCTTTGTAACCTATTTATTAATCTCATGCTACTTGAGTCAGTCATACAACACTGCCTGCAATTATTCCAACCGGGCGGGGGCTCATATGTCAAACGAAGAAATATTCAAGGCCTACTCTTTGGCAGTTGGATCGGCATGTGTGTTCGCCTTTGGGCTAGGCCAGTTATTTAAGTTCGCACCCCCTGCCCTGCAGGCATTGTCGCCGATGGTTCCTTTTATATCCACTTCAGCTGCTAATGTGAGCAATATTACTCTAACAAGGTTATCTGAAATTAAGACGGGAATCCCCCTCAAAGACTCCGAGAACAATGTAAGCCATGCTTTTGTTTTATAGAAAAGTAGAGTTTCTTCAGTGCGGGGATCACGTATTTTAATACAGCATCCTAGCTATTTTCTTATCTCCGACCTTAATTAATCTTCCATCGTTTCTATGATAGGAGCGCGGAATGTCAAAAATTGCGGGCTTGAAGGGTGTATACCAGAGCGCGCTTAGCAGGTGTGTGATGGTGCCGGCCGCCACACTTCTTGTGCCCCCGGCTATCATGGCGGTTTTCAGGAGGTAAGAGAGCATATCATGCTATTGTTACTCTTCTACTGCTATCACCATCATACCGTCCGAGATGAAGGCGGGCTGAACCAGGTGGAAGATCAAGAAATCACCGCTGCTAGCCTGAATACCCCACTCCTAGCCCTGGTCTTTGGTTCATTTTAAATGGTCTTAGCTTCATATCCTTAGTGCCAAAGCTTATTTTTATGGATAAAACGCATAATTTCTGTTTGAAATGTTTATTGTCGCCTGACGATTGGTTCTGTGGTTTTCAGGGTCGGAATGGTGCCCCGGAACCGTCGTGCTGCTCTCCTGATGGAACTCGGCACCATCTTTGCATGCCTACAGTTCGCTATTCCTGCTGCGTTAGCAGTATTTCCACAGGTATATTTATCATCGCCATCTTTAACAGTTCATGTAATAGAATGCGTTTCCAATGCTGGTTTATTGTTGACTAGAAGCCTTCTATTTGAATATCCACTTATCTGCTCAGACTCTGACTCTCAGGGCTTCCGATCTTGAGCCGGAGTTTAGAGACCTCAAGGATACAAAGGGGCGAGCAGTGGAGTTCCTCACAGCTAATAAAGGCCTTTGATGTTCACTGCTGACATTTCAAGAATTCAAAGGAAGATCCAATAGCGTTTTTCAACGCGAATGTGCTATGTACAACACTTCGTACGTCAGAAACGTGCACCCCCCCGAAGCACTGATTATTGGTCGACTGCGGTAGCCAATCATTCTTTTTATCTTTCAGCTACCCTGGCGAAGCATGGCTTGTTGCTGTTCTTCAGCGATCGGAATATATGACGAGTGCCCTGGCGAAGCATGGCTTGTTACTGTTCTTCAGCGATCGGAATATATGACGAGTGCTCTGGCGAAGCATGGCTTGTTACTGTTCTTCAGCGATCGGAATATATGACGAGTGCTCTGGCGAAGCATGGCTTGTTACTGTTCTTCAGCGATCGGAATATATGACGAGTGCTCTGGCGAAGCATGGCTTGTTACTGTTCTTCAGCGATCGGAATATATGACGAGTGCTCTGGCGAAGCATGGCTTGTTACTGTTCTTCAGCGATCGGAATATATGACGAGTGCTCTGGCGAAGCATAACTTTTTTTTCATAATTTCTATTATTTCGAGGGCTTGTGACTCTATCACTATATATAGTCTTGCTTTACATCTTACGTTCCCGATCCGTGTGCTTCACTATTAAGCGAGTTAAAATATCTAGCACCGCACAAATTCTCTGTTTAACACAGTCCTTGATCGTTTCAATGTGGGTAGCTTTGGAAGTTGTATCAGTCACAGAGCAGAATGTATATGACTTATATATATACACTGTACGGTACAGAAATCTATCCGATATCTATTCTGAGTCGGAGTTATGACAGTACGGTGTTCTGCAACTACGAGTACCCACCGGAAAGGTCGGGCACAATAATTCCAGCAGCAGCATGTATTTTGGTAACTTCAAGTTACCAGATATATATACAGTTGCACACCTAAAAATTCCATTTCTGGCATTGAATGGAATTCCCAAACTATCGAGTAAAAAGACTTAACTGTACCTGCTGGGGAGTACGAGTAAATTTACGCTTCATTATGTATATTTATTTTACGTATTTTCACACGTATCGTTAGAATACTATAAATTTACTGAGGTCAACGCTTTGCTGTAAAAGACTGCCTTAAACTGATGCTGCTTCTACTGTTGATACTGTTCGTGGAGCATTTACTTGTTTGTGATGCCTTCTTAAGAACAAGTATCACTGCGCAATGCAGGAACGCCCACAGGCCATTCAAATTCGTTAATTATGCAGCAAATTTAAAGGAAAACATGAAAATCGAAACGGTACAGTCTCTCCTTTTTAAGAATGTTTATGAATGGCTAACTAGAGAAACTTTAGATAGCCTGGCTCCAAGGGAAGAGCTGATTGCGATGCTGATTGAACTACGAACTAATGAGGAAAACGAAAAGGAACTGTTTGAATTATTTGACATAGCATGGACGAAATTCAGTGCCCAAGTTGCGGAAGAAAATCGAAGTTTGACTGAAATTCTGGGCCCTACGTCTTCAGGAGAGCTGCTTGACTATGTTGAAAGTATAGACATTTACGACCCAATCACAGTCAAAGCACTACTAGGTTCTCCAGTTTTTGAAAGTATGATGGGGAGTATCTTGTACGAAGCAATATTTATGTTCCTGAAACGCGTGGATATAATTGGTAATATTGTTAACAAACTCCCGATAATCGGCCCCATCAGGTTAGCAATCGTAAGCGAGTTCAAGAAATCTTTGGACAGGACAGTGGGCGAGCAGATTAAGTCTTTTCTATCTTCCTTCAACAAGATTGCTGTGCAGCGGATGGTCGATTTCCTCTTGTCGCCAACCAATAGGCAGGCTTTGAATAAAGCGAATCGCAATGTGGTACAGTCCATCTTGAACAGACCAGTATCTGAGTCCTTTCCACTCAGTGGAACTAGTGAGAATGTGCATCTGAAGCAATCATTGTGGAAGGGCATCACCAGCACCACAGTAGAGGACAGTGTAAGCGTGATTAATTCTGTATACGATCGATCTGGTGATAAGTTACTGTCTGGCGTTTTTCTGACCAGTTTCGATGACGTGGTGAACAAATCCAAACATGGCCAGGCCATGCTTAGTGACAACATCATTCGCTTCCTGAGCACTGAGGAAGGAAAGCTGGCATTCGAAGCATTAGGACATTTGAAACGAGAAGCAGAAAAGCGGGAACTCATTGACGGTAGCACAGCAAAATAGTTTTATTTGAGTATGATAATAGCACTGCGGGCAAGTGTTATATTTGACTATGATAATGCTCCCATGTACAACTCCATCTATTCTCAAAAAGGCAATACCGGCAGAAAAAAAGTAAAATCGATTTTTATAATTATTATTATTATTATTATTAGATTATAGGTTACAAGCTTAGAAAGCATTTTTCTTCGCACGTAAAGTGGCCATGGCTTGAACAGCATCCACTACTCCAACTATTTCCTGCGTGCGCGCGTCCCTGCATTTCATAAACAGGTTATACTCAAGCTCTTCTCCAATGCTGCTGGGAATGGTTGGTTGACCTTCCGAACGCATCTTCAGCACTCTTTCATAAACAGGTACGCAAACGTTGGGGTCAATACTCTTGAGAAAGCATAAATTACTCTCCGTGTACTCGTGGGCACAGAAAACTTTTGTATCGGGGGGAAGCCCGCCTAAGAAATCCATGTTCGCCAGCATATCCTCAGCGGTACCTTCAAAAAAGCGGCCACATCCGCCAACGAAGAGTGTATCGCCACAAAAGAGCAATGCAGATGAAGAACGAGCATAAATGTTAGCGTTGCGACGATCCTTTTTGGACGAATCATTGAATGATTTCGAACTGTCAACTATATAGACGATATGGCCGACTGTATGGCAGGGTGTGTGTTTTACACGAACTTCTAGGCTTCCTATGCAAAAATTATCTCCTTCTCCAACTTTTTTGTCAATTCCGGGTATAGGTTCGTATTTGGTACCAATTATAGATACACGTGGAAAGATTCTCTTCAGTGCCAAATTTCCACCAACGTGATCGGTATGCTTGTGCGTTGATAGGATAAAATCCAAGCTTAGGCCCAAGTACTGCAAGGCAGACGCCATCACATCCCCATCACCAGGATCAATACAGGTAGTCATATTCGTAGCCTTATCAACCAATATAAAACCATAGTTGTCACTGAACATCGGTACCAAGTGGACATCTGCGTACGATGTGCGAACACATGTATAGATACTTTCGGAGCGATGTCTTCGATGAAGATGCAAAGAAGTACGAAGACTTTCTTTAAAGGCTCGCTGCAGTGGTGCTTTATGAAAAAAGCTTGAACAGAATTGCATAAGAAATAATGTGGGTAGATTTTTAAAGAACATGCTTAGTATCATCGGAGAGAGAACGCGACAACACAACCGGCAAATGTTATTATCGACAACAACAGTGCACAAAAGCCGTCACCAATCGGGCAGTAGACTTAATCCAGTCTTCAGGATTCCTTCCAAATTATGGTGAAACGAAAACGCCGGTAAATTAACTCTGATTTAAAATGTTCTGATAGAACGATGCTGTGATACTGCTTACTTTCGGTACATACTGTGGTACTCATGCTGCACATTATTCAAACTTTGTTCCTAAAAATTTTAGGAACTACAGTACAGTAAGTTCGAATCCCAGGAATCACTGTCCAGAAGGACCACGGACTCCTGGAACTGGGGAAAAGATTCGGCACCATGTTGAACTTCTTTGCCACAGCAGAAGCTTGCATTTTTAACCTTTTGGAAGTCTTCAACAATTGCACAAGATAATCCCACAGAAGGATCGCATGCTCTGTAAATATAACTTACTTAGATGTTGCGATCCTGGGATCTTGCTGGGTTCAACAAACTTGACATTTGAAAAAAGACCGCCATCAACTCTACTCTTACTTATTTCAAATCAAAACTTGTTTTCAAAAAGATAGCTAAACTTTATGATGATTGAAGGACCACTTGAAATCAAGCTTGAGCCGCGGATCACCTTCAGTCCTTTGCAACTGATCGGGAAAAGCAGGAAATTACTACTCCCGACACTCCTTTCAAGCATGAATGTGGAGCTAGAAAGCAAAGAAGCACTAGGAGCTGTAAGTGATCACGTGGAGGTTGAAAAATGTTTTCCTAAAACGTATGGAAAAGCTCGAGTTTCCCTAAGGCAAGCTCCTTCACCGTGCGTTTCCGATCCTAAACCTTTGAATATTGGTGTTGTGCTTAGTGGTGGACAGGCACCTGGTGGGCATAATGTCATAACTGGTATCTACGACTATATTAAAAAGATTTCTAAGGAATCTCGGCTCATTGGCTTTCTGGACGGGCCTCATGGCATTTACGCAGGAAGATATAGTGTACTTGATGATGATATCATTGACTCATACAGAAACTCTGGTGGCTTTGATATGATTGGTTCTGGGCGCCATAAGATTGAGAAGGAAGAGCATTTTCAAGCTTCTTTGATGAATTGCAATGCGTTGCAGTTGGATGGCTTGGTGGTGATCGGTGGGGATGACTCGAATACGAACGCTGCTGGGCTGGCCGAATACTTTGAGAAGCACGGATGCAAGACCAAGGTTTGCGGTGTTCCCAAAACTATCGATGGGGACCTAAAGGTTCATCCTTACATTCCAATATCATTTGGATTTGATACTGCATGTCGCACCTACTCAGAGCTGATCGGAAATCTGAGTCAGGATACATTGTCCAGTCAGAAGTATTACCACTTTGTGCGGCTCATGGGCCGGGCAGCATCGAACATTGCGCTAGAGTGCGCACTCCAAACGCGGCCCAATGTTTGCCTGATCTCAGAGGAGGTTGAAGCCAAGCGCTTAACTTTGTCTCAGATCACTGCCCAAGTGGTAGAGGTCATCCTGCAGCGCGCCTCGGAGGGCAAGGACTATGGCATCGTGTTGCTACCGGAGGGGTTGATCGAGTTCATTCCGGAGTTCAATCAGCTCATTTCAGAGATAAATGACATTCTGGCCACAGGGGTAGAGTCCTCGGAGGAGGCCATACTGAATGAGTTGGATTTCAATAACCGTGCTGTGTTTTCCTATCTACCAACAAACATTAAGCAGCAGCTGTTACTTGACCGTGACCCGCATGGAAATGTTCAGGTAAACTATTGCATTTCACAGCAAGCGCTATAAGTAAGTTGCGATACTTCAGTATCAAAATATCACAGTGATGTTGTTGCTGCTGTTGCTACTGCTGCTTTGTAAATTATTTCCCCAAGGTGGCCAAGATTGAGACCGAAAAGCTCCTCGCTCAGACGGTGATGTCGGAGCTGGAGCACCTGGCCAAACACGGAAAGTACAGTGGGCATTTCGCGCCGCAGTTCCACTCCTACGGCTACGAGGGCCGCTCTTGCTTGCCGTCTGACTTCGATGCCATCTACTGCTACGCACTAGGCCAGAATGCGGCGGCGCTGCTCCGCCTGGGGTGCAACGGCCTGATCTCCTCCGTGACGGATTTGGCTGCCCCAGTAGAGTCTTGGCAGTGCGGCGGCGTGCCCATCACCATGATGTGCCACATGGAGCGCCGCAAAGGCCATATGAAGGTTTTAACTACATCACCGCTAACGGCTGTTTTCGGTAAATTCATCAGTTTTATTTAAAAAGCGCTCTTTACTTGTTTTCACTGTTCTGTTCTGTTCTATTCTGTTCTGCACAGCCTGTTATCAAGAAAGCCCTCGTCGATCTTGAAGGCAAGCCTTTCCTCTGCTTGCAGGAACAACGGGCAGACTGGAGTAAGTACGACCTGTATCGCTCTCCAGGCCCTATCCAGTTCCACACGGATGTGGTGCCCAACACATGCGATGGCGTCAGCACTGCGGAAACACGTGCCCCGACAGTGGAGCTGAGCATTACGCTCACTTTGGAGCTGCAGGGATCCGACCCGCGTATGTGCGTGCAGGACTTAGAAGCTGCTAAAAGAGTACAAGATGAAGCACCACACTATGGCAAGTTCATCTTCGAGCCCCTAGTAGGCACAAGCAACGCCGTCTTCTCTTCTTGCCAGCGCGCTCGTGCGAACTACCGAACCCCGCTCTGTCCCGCCCTGGCAGATAGAGCGACAGCTATGAGTCGAGTTGTCTTGACGGCTCCGACACAGTGCAGCAATGCATGGGACCGGGAGACTCTTAGCGCCAGTTTCCCATTCACTTATGGTGCACCATTAGCTTCCATCGAGCCACCAGTACGTGCAACTCCTTGTCCTAGCCCCGGCAAGCGCCCTCTACTGAGCGCCAAGTTGCGTACCGGGGAGCGAGGCTCCAGAGATCCCCATAGGCCGTTAGTTGTAGGCATCGTTTTTTGTGGCCGGCAAAGTCCCGGTGGTCATGACATAATAGCAGGTGTCCTGGATGCGATCGCCGAGCTGCCTGAGGGATCTAAGCTCTGGGGCTTCGTTGGAGGCAGCAAGGGCTTGCTGTCAGGCCATGCAGTGGAGGTGACGGCTGACTTGATGGCCAACTATCGCGGGCAGGGCGGGTACGACTTGCTTGGCCGCACTATGGAACGAATTGAGCACAGTGCTGCAGTCTACGAAAAGGTGGCTGCTTCCTGCAATGCACTGGGGCTGGATGGGCTCGTCATGATGGGTGGGCCGCGGAGCAACACGGATGCCGCCTACCTTGCGGAGCATTTCAAAGCCACCGGAATGTCACGCACGTGCGTGGTCACAGTTCCGCTCACCATGAATGGGGGAATTCGTAACCAGTTTGTGGAGACAACTGTTGGGTTTGACACAGCCTCGAAGGTTGCGAGCCAGATCGTGGGCAACAACGCAACGGATGGAGCGAGCGCCAAGAAGTACTACTATTTCCAGCGCCTGATGGGCATGGAGCCGTCCCACCTGACCCTCGAGGTTGCGCTACGCACCAAGCCCAACTTCACCCTGCTCGCGGAAGAAGTGAAGCAGAACAACACCAAGCTGGCGGATGTGGTGAACAGCATCGCGGACATGGTGGAAGACCGCGCTAGGCAAGGTAAGAACTACGGCAGCGTCATTCTCCCCGAGGGGCTGATCGAGTCCATTCCAGAGCTCGGCATGCTCATCTCCGAGCTGGATGCAGCTTATAGTGCGCATGCTCATGCAGACGCCAGTGCTGGTGCCAGTGCCGGTGCCTCGGGGGACGCGCAGGGAGCTTCACGAGGCCCCCACAGCAGGGCATCGAACCCGCAGCGTGACATCGATCGCCTGCGCGGAGACCTCACACTGTGGAGCCGCGCGCTGCTGGACTCCCTCCCCACGTACATCCAGGCGCAGCTCATGCTCTCCCGCACCAGTGACAACCGCATGCTGCTCTCCCAGGCTGAGACGGAGAGGCTGCTCGCACACTTCGTGGGCATCGAGCTAGATCGCCGCAAGAAGCGGGGTTCCTACGTCGGCTCCTTCTCTGTGATATGTTCTTTTATTGGCTATCAGGCTCGTGGAGCCACACCCTCCAACTTCGATGTAACGTACGCATACAACTTGGGCACCGCTGCGGTAGCGTTGGTGGGCAATGAGCTGAGTGGCTACATGGCAACCATCAACAATCTAAAAGGTGAAGTTAGTTGCTGGCAAGCTTCGGGAGTGCCTATAACAGCCATGATAGTCTCGGCTGCCGATTCATCTAACCCCCGGCTCGGTCACTACCAGCAACAACAGCAGTACTGGCGGGACTTTCCACTGGAGGGGCCTGTAAGTCAGTCGCCAGACGCGGCAGCGGCTCGCCTCAGCAGGCCGCCAGTCTGTGTGTACCGACCGCGCTCCTCGACCTGAGCAGCGCCGCCTATCGCGCATATTTGGATATGAAGCCACGGTGTATGCACTCAGACTTGTACGAAACCCAGGGACCCACACAATTCTTTGGACCTACTGCTGATTCCAAACCTTGCTCGCTAGTGCTGGAGCGGTAAGTAAACTTTAATTGCAACTTGCTCGGCCAAAAATCTAAACGAGTGCTAAGCCTTGCTTTATGTGGCACATAAAGCTAGGCCTAGCGTTTGGTTGGATTTTTGGCCTTTAGACTTGGTCACAATAAAGTACACAGTGTATTTTTTTGTGACTAGTCTATTATGTTAATATGCATGAAATGACTGACGAACATGTGAATATTGCATTGCTGTTCCTTCCTTCGCCACTTTTGTCTGTGGGCTTTGCGGTGCTGCTCCTTGGCCATCTCGGTACCACAATTGGCTTGGCTTGGCTTGGCTTGGCTTGGCTTGGCTTGGCTTGGCTTGGCTTGGCTTGGCTTGGCTTGGCTTGGCTTGGCTTGGCTTGGCTTGGCTTGGCTTGGCTTGACTCACAGGTTTTGACTACTTGCGCAAGATGCAGGAGCTGCATGCTGCGATGGAGCGGATCAACGAGGCATGTCGCCCTGGGTGCTCAGGTACTGTTCTGCAGATTGCAACCAACTCGCTGCACGCACTCACTGACACCATCGACCACGTGCAGCACCTGGAGGCAGTCAACATGACGTAGACACTAGCTTTCATAAAGTCTAATGGGTTTTAACCAAGGGCGTACCCGCTGGGTTTGATTGATCAGTAAATTACCCAGTGTTTAATTAATTGGTTATTATCAGGAAGCACGAAAAATAAATGTTTTGTACTTCAAAGCATTCATTTTCGTGATTTCACTTCTTGAAGTTGGCCAAACCCGTGAAGCTATTGTAACTTATAAGTAAGTTACCTTCCACAGTGGAAGTTCCACTACAAGTATCATCTATATTTGTAGCGGTTGTAGCAGTGACTTCTTTGTTGCACATAACTAGCAGAAGCGTCACAACTATATTGTACCCAATATCACATCATATTGCTTTTTACGGGATCAAAGCGATTGGTAGCTATGGCGAAACTTTTTTTACCTGCCCTACGTAATTATCATGAGCTTTGCTGAGTTAATTGCTATAGCGGGAGTTGTCGTTTACCTGTATAAAATAAAATGCGATAGGGAGAATCAATCTGGTTGTGCCGGTGCAGTCCCGCTCTTTCGTAAATTCTTTTCAGGGCGACCATTTTCCCGCACATATCGTTGTGCTATACTTTCTCATTATCCCGGACAGTTTATCGTGTTGGCCACGAGGGTTGGCTGCTTTAGCTTTTTCTTCGGTGTGGCGTTTATCTGGGATATTGTCCAGTATGATGTTAGCAGTGCAAAATACTTTACTCATTGGAATATATTTTTTAATCGTCCTATATTACGGAATGGCTTGCATGGCATCAATCTATGGGCTCTTATACGATCGCCAGCATAACTCACGAAGCTCAGTCCAAGTAGAACGAAAAGATGAAAGAGTTGTGAATCTAGAGGAAGATGATGAGCTCTGGTCAATACACATGGAATACTTTGGATACTCGATGCAGATAATCTTTGAAGTTGCAGGGGGCACCGCGCTGTTCGTGACGGTAGTCGTGTTTACTATACTCAACCCTTCTGCCGAATTTTGGAATTTCACTGATCACCTATTTACGACCATCTCATTTCTGGTGGAGCTGAGTCTAAATGATCTTGTAGTCCGCTGGGAACATGTTATTTTTAACGTTTTATGGGCGATGCTATATTTAATTTATATATGGCCAGCAGTGGCCGAAGGGAGTGTACATTATTGGCCATATGGATTTCTGCAGGTGCAGGGCGCATCATCGTTCGGGGCTTATACGGCACTGGTTGTAGCCAATATTGGTTTTTATGCTCTTTGGTGCGCCTTGTCCTGGCTGAAGTTTCGATGCATCGCTGCCGCTGGTGTAAATGATGGAGAAACCTCACCAGAGAATGCAGTGGAAGAGGATTGCCTGGGCAGCGAATCCAGCTTCGTGCAGCTGCCAGCAGCGAAGACCAGCACAGATTCACCCTCTTGACTTGAGCTCGAGCCAGTTGTGGTCTCGCGGTGTCTGTATGGGGGCAGCTACAGTCCTGTCCCACAACCCACTCTCGGGGATGGTGACGGCCCATGATCGTATTCGAGCATTTACTAATCACGACATGCAATGTCTTTTTGATTCAGTAGACATATGCACCTATCTTAGTCGGTTAATTTATCATAGTACTTACAGTTATGTATATTTTATAAATTAAACATGATACGTATAGTGGAAATTGCTTTCCGCCGTGTGAGTGGATTGTTTCGGGCGGATACTGTAGTAACTGTGCCTCCCTGCATGCCTACTGCCTTTGCCAGGTTAAACATACCAAAAGTTATTAGTTATTATTGTTTCCCCATAAGGAAGGCGCTCACTTGCGTCGATTGTGACGAATGCTCCAATCGCAGCCCATATCATTAGATTCTGGCGAGCCGAGTTCCCACTGGGAGAGTAGCATCGGCTCCCTCGCCCCCCTTGCCCCCGCCTTGCCTCGCCGCTGCGTCGAAGTCGGCCACGCAAAGAGGCTATAGCCGAAGCGCAACAGTTGCTTTTCCAAAGAGTCCAGTCTGCGGCGCAGGTCCCCAGGCAAGGCCTTGTAGAACTGCAAGAACTCTTTCATGCGGGCGCGCCCTCGCTCGGCCACCAGCGCAGACACGAACTGCGGCCCGGAAGATGCGCCGGACGAAGCAGCGGGTGCCACTGCGCCTGTAGATGGGGCCACATCCGCTGAGGTGCGCAGGCGCAGCACTCGTCGTCGATCGAGGACCTCGTCTGCTGCATCTACCGCACTTGCGACGGCAATCGGACCTATGCTGCTCAGCACCTCCTTTGCGCGCAGCGCACCCCTCAGGCTGGTAAGCTCGCACCCCTTTTCGGCCGCTGTGGGGGAATGAGTGCAGTTGGCCTCCAGGATTTGATCCCCTGGCCTCTGTCGCTGCCGCCCTTGCTCCTCGCTTGGCAGCTGCTGTTTCCATCCCATCCCCTCGATCTGCCGTAGACTTCTTTGCTGCATAATGTTGCTACGTTGCCGTTGGAGGCCTATTCCTACCTTCTGCTGCTGCTGTTTCTTCGGTAGACGGTCAGCAGCGAATCTAGCCATCGGGGGGACTGGGCGGGACTGACTCTGGATAGCCATACCATCACAGACCTGTAGCAAGAAAAATGAGAGAGAGAATGCAATATTAAAGCAAAGGAATTATGCCATTCAAGCAAGAATCAAATAGGAATCGAAAAAGAGTGAGGAGATCAGTTGAGCTGTCGTTTTGGTTCGGGTCAATTTCAGAACTTACCGTTCTTATCGATGCATTGTATGCACTGGAATATCTCAGCATTTGTCTTAGACCCAGCTCGTCGGGACCAGCAGTGGGTGGAAAGGCGAAGGCGAAGATGGAGCGACACAGCTTCTGAGGCTGCCGGAAGTCTTCGTATCTCACTGCAGCGCATACATACACAACACACACAACACACACAATCGCGTACCCAATGCACAGTTCAAGGAAGAGATATCATTTAAAGGAGAAGAGCTACCTGCCTCAGAGGTACATTCATTACACCCCTTGCTGTTGGCACAGCGAATGTGCATCGCGCACCTATCCGAACTTGCGGCGCACAGCTGCTGGGAGCGGTGCTGCTGCTGCTAGTGGTCGTGGTGGTCGCGTTCAGCTTGCGAGCCTGAATGCTCTGAAGCTGCTCGTGAAGCTGCCGCATGGCAGGGATCCAGCCGAGCGAGCACTCTCCATCTCTACTTGCACATTGCCAACCGAGCATAGGTGAGCGAGTGCATAGGTGAGCGAGTGCATAGGTGAGCGAGTGTATAGGTGTGTGAGTGCATAGGTGAGCGAGTGCATAGGTGTGTGAGTGCATAGGTGAGTGAGTGCATAGGTGTGTGAGTGCATAGGTGAGCGAGTGCATAGGTGTACGAGTGCATAGGTGAGTGAGTGCATAGGTGTGTGAGTGCATAGGTGAGCGAGTGCATAAGTGTGTGAGTGCATAGGTGTGTGAGTGTATAGGTGAGCGAGTGCATAGGTGTATGAGTGCATAGGTGAGCGAGTGCATAGGTGTGTGAGTGCATAGGTGAGCGAGTGCATAGGTGTGCGAGTGCATAGGTGAGCGAGTGTATAGGTGTGTGAGTGCATAGGTGTGTGAGTGCATAGGTGAGCGAGTGCATAGGTGAGCGAGTGCATAGGTGTGTGAGTGCATAGGTGAGCGAGTGCATAGGTGTGTGAGTGCATAGGTGTGTGAGTGCATAGGTGAGCGAGTGCATAGGTGTGTGAGTGCATAGGTGTGTGAGGGCATAGGTGAGCGAGTGCATAGGTGTGTGAGTGCATAGGTGAGCGAGTGCATAGGTGAGCGAGTGCATAGGTGAGCGAGTGCATAGGTGAGCGAGTGTATAGGTGTGTGAGTGCATAGGTGTGTGAGTGCATAGGTGTGCGAGTGCATAGGTGAGCGAGTGCATAGGTGTGTGAGTGCATAGGTGAGCGAGGGCATAGGTGTGTGAGTGCATAGGTGTGTGAGGGCATAGGTGAGCGAGTGCATAGGTGAGCGAGTGTATAGGTGTGTGAGTGCATAGGTGTGTGAGTGCATAGGTGTGTGAGTGCATAGGTGAGTGAGTGCATAGGTGTGTGAGTGCATAGGTGTGTGAGTGCATAGGTGTACGAGTGCATAAGTGTGTGAGGGCATAGGTGAGCGAGTGCATAGGTGAGCGAGTGCATAAGTGTGTGGGTGCATAGGTGAGTGAGGGCATAGGTGAGCGAGTGCATAGGTGTGTGAGTGCATAGGTGTGCGAGTGCATAGGTGAGCGAGTGCATAGGTGTGTGAGTGCATAGGTGTGTGAGTGCATAGGTGAGCGAGTGCATAGGTGTGTGAGTGCATAGGTGAGCGAGTGCATAGGTGAGCGAGTGCATAGGTGTGTGAGTGCATAGGTGTGTGAGTGCATAGGTGTGTGAGTGCATAGGTGTGTGAGTGCATAGGTGAGCGAGTGCATAAGTGTGTGAGGGCATAGGTGAGCGAGTGCATAGGTGTGTGAGTGCATAGGTGAGCGAGTGCATAGGTGTGTGAGTGCATAGGTGTGTGAGTGCATAGGTGTGTGAGTGCATAGGTGAGCGAGTGCATAGGTGTGTGAGTGCATAGGTGAGCGAGTGCATAGGTGTGCGAGTGCATAGGTGAGCGAGTGTATAGGTGTGTGAGTGCATAGGTGTGTGAGTGCATAGGTGAGCGAGTGCATAGGTGAGCGAGTGCATAGGTGTGTGAGTGCATAGGTGAGCGAGGGCATAGGTGTGTGGGTGCATAGGTGAGTGAGGGCATAGGTGAGCGAGTGTATAGGTGAGTGAGTGCATAGGTGTGTGAGGGCATAGGTGAGCGAGTGCATAGGTGTGTGAGTGCATAGGTGAGCGAGTGCACAGGTGAGCGAGTGCATAGGTGAGCGAGTGCATAGGTGAGCGAGTGTATAGGTGTGTGAGTGCATAGGTGTGTGAGTGCATAGGTGTGCGAGTGCATAGGTGAGCGAGTGCATAGGTGTGTGAGTGCATAGGTGAGCGAGGGCATAGGTGTGTGAGTGCATAGGTGTGTGAGGGCATAGGTGAGCGAGTGCATAGGTGTGTGAGTGCATAGGTGAGCGAGTGCATAGGTGAGCGAGTGCATAGGTGAGTGAGTGCATAGGTGTGTGAGTGCATAGGTGTGTGAGGGCATAGGTGTGTGAGTGCATAGGTGAGCGAGTGCATAAGTGAGCGAGGGCATAGGTGAGCGAGTGCATAGGTGTGTGAGTGCATAGGTGAGCGAGTGCATAGGTGTGTGAGTGCATAGGTGTGTGAGTGCATGGGTGGGTGAGTGCATAGGTGAGTGAGTGCATAGGTGTGTGAGTGCATAGGTGTGTGAGTGCATAGGTGAGCGAGTGTATAGGTGTGTGGGTGCATAGGTGTGTGAGTGCATAGGTGTGTGAGTGCATAGGTGTGCGAGGGCATAGGTGAGCGTGTAGATAGGTGTGTGAGTGCATAGGTGTGTGAGTGCATAGGTGAGCGAGTGCATAGGTGTGTGAGTGCATAGGTGTGTGAGGGCATAGGTGAGCGAGTGCATAGGTGTGTGAGTGCATAGGTGAGCGAGTGCATAGGTGTGCGAGGGCATAGGTGAGCGTGTAGATAGGTGTGTGAGTGCATAGGTGTGTGAGTGCATAGGTGAGCGAGGGCATAGGTGTGTGAGTGCATAGGTGTGTGAGGGCATAGGTGAGCGAGTGCATAGGTGTGTGAGTGCATAGGTGAGCGAGTGCATAGGTGAGCGAGTGCATAGGTGAGCGAGTGCATAGGTGTGTGAGTGCATAGGTGTGTGAGTGCATAGGTGTGCGAGTGCATAGGTGTGCGAGGGCATAGGTGAGCGTGTAGATAGGTGGTGAGTGCATAGGTGTGTGAGTGCATAGGTGAGCGAGGGCATAGGTGTGTGAGTGCATAGGTGTGTGAGGGCATAGGTGAGCGAGTGCATAGGTGTGTGAGTGCATAGGTGAGCGGAGTGCATAGGTGAGCGAGTGCATAGGTGAGTGAGTGCATAGGTGTGTGAGTGCATAGGTGTGTGAGGGCATAGGTGTGTGAGTGCATAGGTGAGCGAGTGCATAAGTGAGCGAGGGCATAGGTGAGCGAGTGCATAGGTGTGTGAGTGCATAGGTGAGCGAGTGCATAGGTGTGTGAGTGCATAGGTGAGTGAGTGCATAGGTGGGTGAGTGCATAGGTGAGTGAGTGCATAGGTGTGTGAGTGCATAGGTGTGTGAGTGCATAGGTGAGCGAGTGTATAGGTGTGTGGGTGCATAGGTGTGTGAGTGCATAGGTGTGTGAGTGCATAGGTGTGCGAGGGCATAGGTGAGCGTGTAGATAGGTGTGTGAGTGCATAGGTGTGTGAGTGCATAGGTGAGCGAGTGCATAGGTGTGTGAGTGCATAGGTGTGTGAGGGCATAGGTGAGCGAGTGCATAGGTGTGTGAGTGCATAGGTGAGCGAGTGCATAGGTGTGCGAGGGCATAGGTGAGCGTGTAGATAGGTGTGTGAGTGCATAGGTGTGTGAGTGCATAGGTGAGCGAGGGCATAGGTGTGTGAGTGCATAGGTGTGTGAGGGCATAGGTGAGCGAGTGCATAGGTGTGTGAGTGCATAGGTGAGCGAGTGCATAGGTGAGCGAGTGCATAGGTGAGCGAGTGCATAGGTGTGTGAGTGCATAGGTGTGTGAGTGCATAGGTGTGCGAGTGCATAGGTGTGCGAGGGCATAGGTGAGCGTGTAGATAGGTGTGTGAGTGCATAGGTGTGTGAGTGCATAGGTGAGCGAGGGCATAGGTGTGTGAGTGCATAGGTGTGTGAGGGCATAGGTGAGCGAGTGCATAGGTGTGTGAGTGCATAGGTGAGCGAGTGCATAGGTGAGCGAGTGCATAGGTGAGTGAGTGCATAGGTGTGTGAGTGCATAGGTGTGTGAGGGCATAGGTGTGTGAGTGCATAGGTGAGCGAGTGCATAAGTGAGCGAGGGCATAGGTGAGCGAGTGCATAGGTGTGTGAGTGCATAGGTGAGCGAGTGCATAGGTGTGTGAGTGCATAGGTGTGTGAGTGCATAGGTGGGTGAGTGCATAGGTGAGTGAGTGCATAGGTGTGTGAGTGCATAGGTGTGTGAGTGCATAGGTGAGCGAGTGTATAGGTGTGTGGGTGCATAGGTGTGTGAGTGCATAGGTGTGTGAGTGCATAGGTGTGCGAGGGCATAGGTGAGCGTGTAGATAGGTGTGTGAGTGCATAGGTGTGTGAGTGCATAGGTGAGCGAGTGCATAGGTGTGTGAGTGCATAGGTGTGTGAGTGCATAGGTGTGTGAGTGCATGGGTGTGTGAGTGCATAGGTGTGTGAGTGCATAGGTGTGTGAGTGCATAGGTGTGTGAGTGCATAGGTGAGCGAGTGCATAGGTGTGTGAGTGCATAGGTGAGCGAGTGCATAGGTGAGCGAGGGCATTAGTTACCAAATCAGCTAGTCTGTCATTCGTTTGATCAAGCATACCAAAGAACATGCATATCATTCGTTTGATGCTTATCGTCATCCCAAAGCCCATCATATATGATGTCAGCAGCAGAGGCCGAAAATCGTTATTTGCAAACTAAACTCTGTCCCCTACAACGAACCTTTCGATTGTCTTTTCATGCATCATCATTTGCCAAAAGTGCTGAAATGTAGCGTAGCGCTGCTCCAGATTTACTGGCTGTCGAGTGGCTTGAAGGTTCGACTGAGCTCGCTCCATGCGGGAGCTGGCTGGTTTAAAATACGCCCAGCCTGTCTCTGGAGGAGTGGCGATATTCAAGGTCACAGGGTGCTTCGATTGCCAATGAGTAGTTGCATTAGTCATAATTAGATAGTTAGGAATGAAGCAAAGTACCTGTCACACTAATTATCACTTTTCTAAACTTGTAAGAGTGCATGGCTGCACTTGCCTTACCTTTATTATTATCAAAAACCTTACATTCCTCGCTCCACGAAGCAGTTCGCTCAGCATGTTAATTTTGAGAAGATTCTGCGGTGACTTTTCGACCATGAGCTCCCGGCTTCCGGACCAAAACCGCATCCACTAGATCACCAAAATTAAAGGAAGATTGGAGATATTGACAAGTTAAAGCTAATGTGACAAATAATAGCTTGCACATCCAATACACTAAGTAGCATGGCTTAGTGGCGAACTGCTATCCGTGATTCGGCTTACCGCATACCTCAGAAACTATATATAACCGATCATTATCGGTATGATGACCATAATGTGGGCACATCATGCCTGAATTAATAAGATTTCGAGCTTGTCCAGGAATGAGCCATTGTCCCTCATGATTCCAGTTTATGCACCGTGTTCCAAGGATACGCTCACAGCTTTGCACCATTGTAGAAGCTGCAGGACTGGCACTAAACATCTGTTGTAAGAAACTCGTGCCACTCTGTGGCCAACCAGATATAAACAAGAACGAATGATTCTCAATGAAACTTCTCACTTCTGTAATGTTCAGTTGCGTCGCGACAGACGTCATTTTATCGCATCGCAGTGAAAGCAGAAGAATGATAGCACATAGCCTCAGGACAGCAATGTTTTTCATTATAATCACCCAAACATTTGTTGACAGCTTCAAGATAAAACACTCTGAGCGAAGTCAGATTCTTCAGTCGCAAATATGCAGTGAGTGAGTGATTATTGTTGATTGACTCCCTGCTCTCACTCACTCACTCACTCACTCACTAACGTACTCATACCATACGGTATCCCAGTATGAACAGCTATTGTTGGTTTAGGTTCGGTGGTAGGGGTCACTGTGTCGAGTTGGCTCTCCTCTGCACCGAGGGCATTTATAGTTATCATAGTTAGTCAGTGGTACGAGGGAGTGCGAAGAGGAAATAAACAAACAAAATAACTTCTTTATCATCGTCAGTCGGTAACCGCAAGGCTTGCTGCTGCTGGACAGCAGATACCTGGGATAAGTGCATAAGTAAGTATAAAACGAATCTCGCCGTTTATTACGGGATCTTCATCATTTTGATAATTCCGTAATTAACGGCGAGAACACCATCAGCGTGACGTGCTACGGCCACGGCGGCACATAACTACTGTAAGTAACCATATTCTAACTGAGTCAATGGATACTTCTACAATCACTAATGTATCATATATAATATGACCGGCTGCATATCATATGTATAGTCGGGGCACGTAATGATTGTTATGATAGTGTGGCACACATTTATATGTGCACACATTTATATGTGTGCACATACACACTCATGATGCACACATACACACACTCGTGGTGCTTGTGTGTAGTGCAACCGTAGCACTACATTGACAGATGTGACAATGATGTTGCTATCGGGTCAGGTGACCTTCGGTATAAAATATATACATTAACATAAACTGATCACAAAAATGAGCATTAAGTCACTGTCTTGATGCTGGCAGAAAATTCTTCTGATCATATGGTTACTAGAAATGGCATAGCCATCATTGCTATTATTCTAATAATACGGGACTTGCAGCAAGGTCCTGCTAAAACTTTTATTTTGTCACTGCCTACATACTTTTGAGCTTGTTGAGAACTTGCTCGGAGTGCTTAGCCAGGTTATTCTCAACATCTGTGAATACATACTCGACTTCAGATCGGGGGAAAGGATATACGTCTGTCTGTTGCTGAACTTTCCCACGAAGCCAAGATTGAGCAAGCTGCCATATTTGTCACTGACGACTCCACCCTTGTCTGATAGCAGGGGGAAATCAAGTCCATACTTTTTCTTGAAATCAAGGTGCTTATCCACGCTATCCACAGATACTCCCACAACTTGTGCATCAAGTTGATTATACTGATCGATATCACGTTCGAATGCTTGTGCTTCGATGGTACATCCTTGGGTGAAGTCGCCTGTAAGTATGATTATACATATTTTGTATCACCACAGAAGCAGAATATAGCGACTAATGAACTAGCGAGACGTGCAAGATAATGAAAGAATGCATTACAAAGCATATTTGGTGGACATACCGGGTAGAAATAAAGCACTGTCCTCTTCCCAGCAAGGTCTTTGAGGGAAATGTCTTTCCCAGCATTGGATGGCAAGGAAAAATCTGGAGCAGGTGTACCCACAGCAGGAATAGCGTCTGCGAAAGCAAGCTTGGGATGAGTGGGTACAGTTAGTTGCAAAGCCGCAACAGCAACAGCGACACGCTTGATTGCCCTACTTTTCGCTTTATTGAAATTAAAAACGTCTTTCGGGCGGTTTATTGTGGACCAACTATGCACTTGCACGGCGCAGCACAAGAGTGCAAAAGGGATCAATAGGCACATTGAGAAAAGCATGGTCGAGTTCTTGCTCAAATGATTGCGATATGTTCGGTGAAATTTTAGTGCATCCTATCTCGTACGATCGTACCATAAATTATTAGTGACCCTCTGATGACTGAATCCCACAATCAGTCAGCAGTGATTGACTGAGACACTGATGATGATGATGATGATGATGATGATGATGATGATGATGATGATGATGATGATGATAATCATGATGATGATAATCATGATGATGATGATGATGATGATGATCATTTCTATCGTTTCCCGAAACACTCGGGGGTAAGTGACTCGTAAATTTACGAGTCGGAAGACTGAAGTAGACTATCTAATACCCGGCCCGGGTTTTAGCTTAACTACCCAGGGTAGTTAAGTCTACTGCGATATGATGGTTCGATACTACTACTATTCTAATATTAGTCGGACGCCTGTAGTAAGTATCCGGGTACAGTAGTTAAGTCTACTGTGATATGATGGTTTGATACTACTACTACTATCTTAATGTTAGTCGGACGCCTGTAGTAAGTATCCGGGTACAGTAGTTAAGTCTACTGTGATATGATGGTTTGATACAATTGCTATCATATCAAGTACCAAATCAGTTACTAAATCTAATATGTTCACATGGTAGGCATGGTGAAGACAACAGTGGGCGTTAACATTTTGTAATCTACCAAAGTTAGTTCTGTCACCACAATTTAGGGGTTAGCTACATAACCTACGCAATGTGCATTCATCGCCACCAGCAATGCCTAGTAATAGATGCTGAACTTCAAGGAAAACATATACGAAGTACATGATAATTATGCTAGAAATTGTCCTCTCGCAACATGCACAATAGAAGGTCGTCGAATTTTCTTCGAATTATACGTTACATGGACGAAAATACGGCGACTACGTTACATGGCGGCAGGCAACAGGTTCAGCAGGGTCGACAACTCGGAAAGTCAGCTTAGGGTGCCACAGTCACCGAGTCACCGCCAAAGTCCTCAACAGCGTTCTGTAGCATGTCGAAGTGGTGGAAGCGTGCCACCCGGCGCAGCACTCGCAGTTGTGCCAGCGCGTCGCTGCGCGGCAGATCCATACGCAGTGGCTCGCACAAGTCCGACACGCTGCTGCCCTGCCGGCGGGCCACGCGATGTGTCTTGCTGCAGCGGAAATCTTGCAGCAGATACGCCGCGGTGAGCTTGTCCACTGCTTCCAACAGCCTTGTGGGATCATACACAAGAATCGCCGGTCCCGGGAAATAGAGAGAGAGGGGGTGTAACATGCGTATCAGGAAAGGGAACAGATAATAGAAGTTTGAGTCAGTTATGGGCTTCCATGCCTACCTATTTTCGACCTCCTCGGTGTTGATGCGGTTTCCCGCAGTGGCTGCACCTCCAGCGCCGCGCGTCATCTTCGGCAGTGAGGCTGGCGTCTCGCAGCAGGTCCAGATCTCGGCATGTGCTGCAGTAGGAGCAGATCACGTCGCGCAGTACGTACGACAAGCAGGGGTCGCGGAAAGCACTGTCGGGGCTGAACTCGCGCACCTTCAGCTGTTAGTGTGTAAGAGTTTGCGTGTGTGGAGCAGCACGTCGCGTCAGGGTGGTGGATTCATATGGCGTGTAGCACAGCGTCATGAAAAGAGAAAAGGGTTTAGACACCAAGCATAAGTAAAACGAGGCAATAGCAAAAATATTTTGCAGAGTGAAGCAGCCTACGCAGTGAGGGCATGGCAACGGGGAGGGTGAGATGCTACCTACCTACCTACCTATCTATCTATCTATCTATCTATCTACCTACCTGTGTGAGGAGTAGTCGGCGCAAAGCCGCTACTTCGTGACGTAACTGCGGATCGAGCATCATGACGTGGGTAGTGGCCTTTACGAACTCCAGCGCGGGAGAGGTGAGCTGCAGATGTGAGCCAGCGCGCATTGGGAATAGTCCATAGTTAGTACCGGCGCCCAGTGCATCCTCCTGCCCCTGCTGATGGGGGTGGTGCGCCGCCGCCGCAGCAGAGGAAGAGATATGCGCATGCGCCAGCTGCTGCAGATCATCCACGATCTCGAGCATCTTGCCGGTGAAGCGCTGCTCTATGAGGCGCTTCATGTATGCGGACACTGCCTCCGCGATGCTGCCCTCGTCCACCAGAGCCGCGCTCACCACTGACTCGCGCTGGGACTGGGTGAGACGTGACGAGAAAGCAGGGTAGGCGAGAGAACGATACGTGGCTAGTGTGAGTATACGAGTAAGGACAACGGCAAGCTAGAGAACTCTGGATTGCTTGCATTGATAAATGGTAAGATAAACAGCAATATGCGTATACCAAAGTGCAGTGAAGCAGTACTAACCTCATCATCAGCTTCCACACCAAATCCGGCGCCGAAGTTTTCGTTGCCGCCATCCATGTGATGAAGCTGTTGGGCCCGCAGAAGCAGCAGTTGGTCTCGCTTGCTCTTGTACTGCTGCATGAACTCCCCTGAGATTACAAGTACCGTAATAAGTTGGAAAGACAGTGGTACTTAGTGAAACAGAAGTGTTGCGATTAAGACACGAGAGCAATAAACATGCCAGAAGAGCGGGTACCATCACTAGCCAAACTCACCAACAATGAAGTGGAAATATTGCGCAGCTGCTGGCGGGAGATAGGTAGCGAGGTTCCAGTTGGCGTGGAGAGCCTGCGGGTCCTCCTCCTGCTCCTCCTGCTCGGCCTCGAGTCCTGACGCCATACGACTGCGCTGCTGCGGGGAAGCGAAACCGTCGTCGCCGTAGTACCCGTCCTCCTCATCCACGTACTCGTTCGCGTTGCCATCGCTGTCCTCTCCTTCTTCATCCTCCTCGTTCTCCAGCCACGGCTCTCGTGCTCCACGGCCGCGCGGAGCCAGGAAACGACTCTTAATGCTGGCTAGATTCACTTCCCCGGAGCGACCGCTGATATCATCCAAGAAGTCAAACTCCCCTTCCTCCTCCCTTTGTCCTCCTCCTCCAACCTCCTGGTCCAAGTCAGCAACTCCTTGCGGGCTTCTAAAAGGGCTGCCCTTAAGCTTGATGGAAGTGACGGGCGCAGGGCGGTAGGGAGGAAGCTCCGACTTGTCGCTGTTGCTGTAGCTAGCATTGATGGCTTCGGAGCGGTTGTCGGCATCCTCATCATGATATTGGTCCTCCACATCTTCGCCGTGCAAGCCCAATGCATCGTCCACAGACTCTAACGCAACCGTAGGGGGTAGCAGTGGGATACCTGACCAGTTCTCTGGCCCCAACCAGCACATTTGCTCCCACACTGACTTCACAGTAACCTGTTCGACACATAAGGTGGTGGGAACAAACTCATATTAGCGCAATAGAATAGATTTCAGGAAGTATCGACATGCTCCAATTGCAATAGTACTTAAGTTGTTACCTGCAGAAACGAGAAAGTGGATTTGCTGGAAATGGCAGCCAGGATGAACTCGACGTACTCCATTGCTGACGTGTAGTCCTGATCACACAGAGAGAGAGTGTATTCCCACCAGAGAGAAAAACATAACATTCAAAAGAGGAGGGAGGCTAATAAATTTCCCTGCTTACAGATAGCAGCAAAATGTTTGGTATAAGATTCTCACAAATTTATTGGTGCTAATGATGATGCGGCTGAAGTCTGCGTGGACAACGCGCGTGCCCAGCCTGCAGAGGCCACCCACGAGCTTCTGGAACAACTTGGTCATGAGGCTGTAGACTACGCGGTGCAGCAGCGGGTCCGCGAGCAGTCCGTTACCGTACCCGCAGAGGTATCGGTACACGCCCGTCAGGACGCTGTCCGCGATGCCGGCGCCCGGGTCGGAGCTGGAACCTGCGCCCATCTTGCTGCTGATCTCGTCGATGCACTTCGCCAGCACCGCTTTGAAGATGCTGAACAGCGGCAGCGGTAATACAGGTGTAATCAGAATGTTAAAAATATTGATGAATGACGAGGAAAAAAGCAAGCTATTGCGGAATGTATGGCAGTGAAGCTCGGAAAACAGCAAAACGCAATCATATTACTTCCAGTTCAAATAATTCTTATATAAGATAAGACTGAGCGGTGGTGGTGGGGAGGGTGTGTCTTACTTAAACGCTCGCGCGCACGATGCATCCGAGGTATTGTCCGTACTTCCGAAAGCGTCTCCTGCTCCGGCAGATTCATCCAATCCCTCGACTGGCTTTCCACCGCCCTCCTCGTCATCACTGTCATCATCCTCCCCACCCTTCCGACCAGCCCTGGCAGCACTAGAGCCTGCAGCTTGGGCACTGGCTGCCGCCTTGCCGCCGCTGGTCATGGTGAGCGCGGTGAGGCCCTCGGCGTCCAGCTCTCCGCTGCTCATGATGGCGCACACCGCCAGGCCGTACAGGTCTAGCTCCACGCAAACGTCGCGGTAGACACCCTCGGAGTTGATCACTGGCTCGGAAAGCGCCTCGCACCACACGTCCAGCAGCTCCTGCTCACTGTCGGCGCCCTTGCCCAGGTCGGGAGTGCGGGACCCTTCACACGCCCACAGCAAGTGCCGGTTGTGCGCCAGCTGCCGCGAGAAGGCCACGTCGATCATGGTGGTCAGGGCGTCAGGACCGAGGTTGCACACGGGGACGTGCGCGTAGCGGGCGCAGCACAGGCGGTCGGCAAACCAGCGAGGGAAGATGATATATCGCTGCACCATGCGCTCGGCCGCAAACATCTGCCAGCCCACTGCAGGGAAAAGCTGGTCAGAGGAGTGCGCAGGCATGACTGCGACGGGGAAGTCCTTCAAGGCGGGGATAGCGTGGCGCCACTGTTTTCCATCCATACCGACGCTGAGACCACTGGATGAGGGGTCGCCTCCGCCGCGGTCGCTGCTCTGGCCGCCCTGTACCACCACTATGGTGGGGCCGTGTCGCTCGCGCTCGTACTGCACCAGTCGCTCGCTGCACTGCTGCCAGGCATCTGCAATGCTGGGTACGAATGTCTGCGTGAACTTCACCTCTGCATTCGCGCCTTGCCCATCGTCTCCTACAACGCTGCTGCTGTCGTTGTTGTTAGGGCGATGGAACTTGCGGAAGATGCGCTGCAGAGGAGGACGCGAGTCAAGAGCGCCCGATGTGCGGCTGTTGATGAGCCACACGTACGCCTTAGCTGAGGCAGGCACACCACTCAGCACGCTGCTGGCCGAGTCTGCCAGCGCAGCCTTCTCCGCGTTGCGATCCACCCCCACCCCCGCAGCCGCAGCGGCATCAAGCTGCTGCTTGATCAGTTTCTGGTGCGCCTCCAGCTCCTCCACATTGGAGGCGTCGATGATGAAGGCGCCCAGAATGCCCAGGTCCCCACTGCTGCGCGTCTTGTCCGCAGCGAAGTACAGGAAGATGCGGCGGTAGCTGGCCACCTGTGCAGATAGGTAAGGGTGGGAGTTCACATTGACTAAATCCATGTCTCTGAGCTTGAACGTAGCCGTGCCGAATCCACTTCTTGACTGTTCAGTCAGTGCCTGCTGCCCTACTTTAGCCACACAATCCCATCTTGAGCACTCCTCGCAGCCAAAGAGGCACTTGCGATTCGTAGACGCCCTCCACGTGCGCGTCGCAGAGGAAGAGGTGCACCTGGCGCTCGTTGCGCTGGAACTTGCGCTCCGCCATCTCCAGCTCGAAGAGCTCCCTGCAGCGCTTGCCGTGCGGCAGGTCCCGCTGCACCGGCACTCCGCCCAGCTCTCTGGCAAGGGCCTGCGCCTCCCGGCCTGAGTGGTGGATGTTGGCGTAGAGGCGGCGCGGGATGGTCACATTCAAGCGCTGCAGCTGTGCCTGAGCGGTGATTGCCCACACCACAAACTCCCCCGGCGCGTCTGTCTCCTGCAGCTCCAGCACCTGCCAGAAGCCGTGCGTGGCCGCCAGAGACGCGTTGCGCACGAAGTCCATCACTCCCACGCTACGCTTGTACGGTTGCAGCGCCGCACTGCTGCTGCCCCCTACTCCGACACTTCCCCCCATGAGCTGCGCCTTGCGCTGTCGTCGAGCCAGGCGCTGTGTCTTCCACTGGTCCTTGCGACGACGAAGCCAGGCCTGCAGCTGCTCCTCGCTCTCGGGAGGATGCTCGTTCAATGCCAGCACACGCACCCCCTCACTCAAGGACGCCTCTGTGGAGGCAGACGATACGCCCCCTTCTTTCACACCAGAAGAGTCTTCCACCACTGTCTGCTGCTCCTGGCCCGGAGAGTTAAACTTGGACACCCGTGGGCCAAGTGCAGCTAAAGCGGCAGCAGCGACCCTGTTACTACCGATGTCCTCCAGGTCACCTACAGTTACAAACAAAGAAAAGATGAAACATAATGAAAATAGCAAGACAGAAAAAACGAGGCGTCTCCAAGTGATTCTTCACAATCGAAGCGCACCTATGGCGGGCTGCTGGGCAGGAGATGACAGCCCCTTGGATGCGGCATCAGCGGCAGCCGCCTCACGCTCCATGGCCTCGAAGTCCACCACCTCGTCCAGCAGCTGGATGCGCACCCGCTTCTTGCTCTTGCCAGAGCCAGAACCCGCACTAGAACCAGCGCCTGCCCCTGTAGTCAAGATGCCAGTGAGTGGTTTAGATAGCAGGCCCGGGGCAACTGTCTCGGACGAATCAGCTGCGCCCTGGTCGCCGTCCTGCCCCTGCTGAGCGCGTCCACCCTTTCCCTCCTTGGCGGGCGATGCGATGCGCATTTTGGAGAGCGAGTCCATGATGCTGAGCTGCTTCTTGCCAGAGGCTCGCTCCGTGATGGCACGCTGCAGCCACACCGGGTGCTCCACGGCGAGGGCAGGGGTTTGCCACACGCTGCATGCCTGCAGGGATAGTCACGATCTTCTGGATTGACTTGCCTGCACACAGCAGAAACCGATACAGTAAAATAACATCGCACGACATTAAACTTACAGACAAAAAACAGTGGATAAAATAAGCCTGATAGGTGCCGCAGTGGCAATAGTCTCACAGTACGGGCTTACCAAGTCTGTCTTTGTAGTAATCCCAGTCGACAACGTCTCTGAAGTCCTCGCAGTCTAGAGAGGAGTCGCGCAACCACTTGCGCAGGAAATACTTGCGGATGGCTGGCTCGCACGAGAATATCGCGACGGGCAGCGCGCGCTCGGTTACGGGTGCTCCTGCAGGCAGGCGAGAGATGATGAGGTTGCAGTTGAGGCCCTTGTCCTTGACCATCTCGGCGCCCAGGAAGTCCGCCAGGCGCGCAGCAGTGGTGAGCGACGTGGACTTGCGGCCCTCGTAGTCCTCCACTGTCTTGGAAATGGTCTTGCGCTCCGAGATGAGCTCCAGCAACTCGTCGTCCTGCATGCTGTTGCCCTGCTCGTCCAGCACGTCCAGCCACTGGTTGCCGATGGCGCCCACCGCGCGGTAGCACTCCTCCAGACTACGCCCCGCCAGGAAGTGCTCGAACACCTGCGACTGGAAGATCTTCACCAGTTCCAGCTCTCCTCTGCGCTTCAGCTCGAAGCCCTTCAGCTCCGCGATGCTGCCGTTGAAGTTGAACACTACGTACTTCTTCTTCAGCAGCTTGCCTTCCTCGGGGGAGGCGGGCAAGATCATGGCTTTGTAAGGTCCGTCCAGTTCGAAGAAGATAGAGCACTCCGAGTGGGTGGTGTAGCGCTTGGCACCCACAGGCCCGGCAGTGCCACCGAGTTCTCCACCGGCAGCCTTGCTCTCCATCAGAGTCTGGTACTGGTGGTTAGTGTACCGCTCGTGCACGTCGGCGTTGAGCATGGCGCAGGGGTAGCCGACGTTCACTTTGCCTCCGCCCTTGGTCTTGAACTTGAAGTCCTGCGGGAAAGAGCTGGGCAGGATGCACCAGATGCCGTCGGTGTCCAGTTCCAGGGGGCGACCGACCTGCTCCACCAGCTCCCGAGCCTGTTTGATCAGCTGGGCACCCGTGTGCGTGACGATGCCGGCCATCTCCATGCTGCGCCAGCGCGCGCCCTTGCGCATCACGTAGCCGTAGAACGAGTTGAGGATGCACTTGTGCGCCAGCTGCAGCGAGTCCATCAGCACCTCGCGGTCTTCCGCCTCCTTGCGCGCCACCGCATCGCCGCTCTTGATCGCCGCGTTCTTCTTGCCCTTCCACTCCTTGGTCAGCAGCTTGTAGTCGTAGCGGCGGTCTCGGAAGGCTTTGACGGTATCCACGTAGAAGGAGTTTTCCCCGCATGCAGACCGTGTTCACGCGCTGCTCCACAGTGGTCACCTTGGTCTTGCGGTACACGCGGTGCGAGTAGGCCTTCAGGCGCGCCTTGGTGATGGCTGCCTGCTCGCGCTCACTCAGCTCGCTAAAGGTGCGCATGCCCCCGCTGCTGCCCTTGTCGCCGCCCTCGGCTGGTGCGAAGCGCTCGTAGGTGAGCTGGCGGCGGATGGCGTGGAACTCTGACATGCCTGCGGGGGAGTAGTCTCCGCGCCAGGTCCAGCTCATAGGGCGCTTGCAATGGTTCTCCGCGCGGTTGAACACGCAGGCAGCGCAGTCACTGGTGCTGACCATGGCAGAGGGCTGCAGTCGGTTGGTGAGGATGATGTTGGGGTACATGGCCGCCACGTCCAAATGATAAATGATGGGGAACTCCTCGCGCACAGGTGAGTCGCGCAGCATCTCCAGGCGTTCCACAATGGCCTGCCGCACCTCGTCGTAGTTGAGCACCTCGCTGCGCTCCACGCCGTGCTCCACCTCCAGTGTGAAGGTCAGGTCGCGGTCGATGTTATCGATGAGCTGCTGCAGCGCACTCGGCACCAGCGAGAACTTCGCAGGGATGTCGGCGCGGAACACACCCGCCTCCAGGCACTCCACGTGGCCCCCGATGTAGGTCTCGGGACTCGAGCAGGTGTCCCTCGTGGAAGCTCTCCAGCGCATCCGTCTGCTTGTTCGGGCACACGATGTTGCACTTGTAGGCCTCCACCATCAGCAGCGCCTCGCACAGCGTGCCGGAACCTTTCCGGAGCACGTCCTATTGCCCGCACATAAACATATTATTGAACCAACGCAAACCCCGTGGACAGTTAGATTGGTTAGAGAAGAATAAGGTAGGCAATCGTTGCATAGTGTTGCCACACGTCCTAACCTCTCCTGCCATGGGGATAATAGTGCTGAGCGAAAATATGAAGTTGTGCACGTAAGTGGTGTACAGGTAGTACGTGGCAACCGCATCTGAGACGGAGTAGGAGGCCATGTGGTGCGGACGCTCCCTGGCGAAGCGCAGCATGTCCTCGGGGTCCACCTCGACCGGGTCGTACCCCAGCTTGTGCTTGGTGACCGCCTTGAGGCCCTGGTTCCCCTGGGGCAGGTAGGAGTCACGCTGCACCCAGCAGAACGCGTCCAGATGCACCACACAGCGCCCCACGTACTCGCCTTCCATCACTCCGTCTGTGCCTGCAAGAGATAGGGAAAGGGGGCAGAGGGGAGGGGGGAGGGAGGAAGGGAGGTTGTAGGGCAGGGAGGAAAGGAAGGTGAGGACGAAAGGAAGGTGTGTGCGTGCTGGTATTGGAGCACATTCGTCAACTTTCTCTTATGCACAGTGCACCAACGAGTAATATAAATATAATGCTTACGCTTGGGGGCGTTATTCTTGATGCCCAAGGAGTTGTAGATGGAAAGGTAAGGGAACTTCGAGCAGCGAGTCTCGACATAGGGCCAGTCGAACTTGTCTCCGTTGTAGGTGACGATGACGTGGGGACGCAGCTCCTGCACATGCGCCACGAACTTACGCAGGCAGCGCCTCCTCCGTGGACTCGTTGAACACTTGGAATGGGCCGGGGGAAGTTGGGCTTGGGCGTGTACTCGAAGTCTTCGATGTCCTCGCTGACCACTTCCCTGTTGGCAGCAGTAGCAACCGCAACAACAATAGCAACAGTAACAAGCACATATACAACCACACACCAATTTTAAAAGGTTACTTACTATCAAGGAAACAAATGATGGGGAAATGAGACAGAGAAGGAATGAAGAGAGAGGGGAGAAGAGACCAAGAGTTGCACTGAGGGACGCTTCTGTCACCTGTTGATGATAAGATATCCCTGGCCGTTGACCATGTAAGAGATCATGAATATGCGATCCACTTCGGGGTTCGGGAACTTGAGCGGACTCTTCTCGCACTCGATGTCGAAGGCCAGCACACGCGGCTCGCACAGCTGCAGCAGGTCCTTCATCCAGAGCACCTCGCAGCTCTCGCTGCCGTACTCGGGCGTGACGGAATACCAGGCGCCCACGCGCAGGTCCAGGTCGATGGAGGCACGCACCGTGTAGGGCACGTCGTACTCGCGCAGGTCTAGCACGTACGCCAGAGGATCGGCGGCTGCAGCCACAGCAGCAGGCCCCGCAGCTCCAGCACCGGCACCAGGGCCGGCGCCCACCGCTCCACCGACAGCTCCGTCGCCCCATATATCTGCTCCTGCGTGTCCGGCGGCTGCTGCGCCGAAGCTTGAGTCTCCACCAAGGAAGTAGTCTTCGGAAGAAGCGAACCGCTTTTGATTCTGGGTGATTATTGGTCTAAACATAAACATTATTGATTTAGAATAAGAGTAAAGTTAGACGAAGAAGGAACCATCAAGCTGGCTGGGACTATAAGACAAAGGCATTCTTTCGGAATGAACAGGCAATTACCTTAGTGCACTTTTGGCATCCATTAATTCGGTGACTGTTCCAAAGGAGACCTTCAGGAAGGGGTGTCGTTTCCCGGATAAGTGGTTGGGTAGGTCAAGGTCCTCTCGCTCGACCTGTACGGCCTTACAACCCTCGAACTTGCGCAGCAGGTGGTTGGCGACCTCCATCACTCGGCGTGGATCCGCCACATCGACTAGGAAGTACGGCTCATAGAAGACGGTAGCCTTGAAGTTGCCACCGCCCTCCCCACCCTCTCGGTCGATGAAGTACAAGTCCAGCCCACTCTTCTCGATACCAGTCTCATCAGGCATCGTCTGCGATGTCACCAGCAGGGAAAACGAAGAGAGCAACAAGCAATAAATTCAACCAAAGAGACAATAGATCGTTCTAAATCCTAAAAATTGATCATGGGCCCATAGAAAGGAATATAAAAAGAAGCAGCAAGGGTAGCACGGAATGATGAAGACTTACTATGGGTAAGTAGTTCAGCAGCCATCCTACGCGAGGAAGTCCCTATCAACCAACACATCGGTTCAGTCCGTCCGCCACCAAACGAGCCATAAAATCATAGCTGTTATTTTAATCCTTGTGAGAAAAGATAGCAAGATAGGTTAGCGGCAAAACTTCTTAATACAACATACAAACCTCTTTCATTCTGCTGAAGCCGAAAAGCTCATCGATTTTATCGCCTTCCATTCGCTGCTTGGCACGATCTTGGTTTTCTTTTGAGCCCACAGCACGGCGCTCCAACTGACCCTGCAAGCGCACAGCAGATTGCCCTTGTTTTCCTTTCTGCTGCTTCTGGTAGCGCGTTAATTTACTACCCTTTTGTTCCGCCATTTTGCCTGCCTAGTACTGTATTGAACTTCCAAAACTACTATTTATAGTATGAATGATGATAGACGAGCACTGCTCGAAAAGCAGAGATAAATTCAGCAACACCAAGATGGCAGATAAATACTTGGATACGGAGAAAATTTTGCACTGTCCAGTTGATAAATTCTCGCCTATTAATCTGGTTCTGCAGGATATTTGAGCCACAGCTAGCTTGCAATCTTTTCTTTTTTTGTAAAATCCAGCAGAAATAGCGTGGTAATATTTCGATTTCAAAATTTTGAATTAAAAAAATGGTTCTTAATAAGGCCAAAACAATAGCATACTTCATCCTTTAAGAAAATATAACTGAGTTGATTGCTGTACAGTACGTACAGTATTCGGGGAAGACGAGGTTAAATACCTAGCTAGCCATATGGCGGGCTATACGGACTACTCCTGGCCACTTTTTGGCGTTCATTTATGTACTTTTAAACAGTAGTTATGTCTACCTCTAGCTTTTGACTGACTGCTTGAATAGTGAAATCTAGTTATCATGTTCAATAGCCATAAAATTTATGATATCGACGGTATTGTGATGGATTGACTGGTACATTAAAGGGGCTATCTTTTCCAACCTATCAAACTATATCCGTATCATTGGTAGCCTTGGGAAATGAAGTTCACTTCTTTACAGAGTCGGCTTTCGCAAGGAGATAATGCATAGGATCATAGCTGCTAAAATAGGAGCGGCTCTCAGATAGACTACCACACCTGTTAAAAACTTACTGAATATCAACCCAACGTGTAAAAGACATATAGAACGATTTTAAAAATACATATTTACAGAGGCATGGGAAAAACTAAGGCTTTTGAGTGAACAAGAGTTAAAAGTGTCCTGAGCTTCCCAAGTTGCCGCTTGCCGTTAATGCGAGTGGAGATTTGCTACTGGCACTGAGGGGCAGTCCATCAGCGTCCTTCTTGGCGCCCCAGTACCCGGTCTCGAGGGTGGGTTCCTCCACGGCGTGCTTCTTCATCAACGCCTCCCGCTCCTCGGCCATGATCTGGTCCAGCGAGTCCTTGTACTTGTCGCGCCGGTGCGCCAGCTTGGCCTCCTTGCGCTGCCGAGTGGCGCGCTCTGCCACCAGGCGGTCTGCTTTCTTCGTCACCGTCACCTGATTGATCGATCGATTGGTTAGTTAGTTGGTTGGTTAATTGGTTGGTTAATTGGTTGGTTAATTGGTTGGTTGGTTGGTTGGTTGTAGTCATGACATGTGATATACACATGCACGCACGACGCGTATGGTAGAAAATATCATACATGATAACGCGATCAAGACTAAATACGGACGACGAAAAGAAAGCATTCGATATGGAAAACAGGCATCTAAACCCCCAATGGTAACCATTATAGCTCCGATGTATTCGTGCATACCTTCTCCAGGGCGAGCAATGCTTTCAGCCGCTGCTCTTCTTCCATGATGGCGCGCTTCTCTCGCCGCAGCGCTTCTAAGTCCGAGAACTCCGAAAGAGCCTGCAGAACGCACAGCCACCAGAACAATACATGAGATGAACGTTATATTCTTTATGTTAAGTTAAGTACAGTATCAAGGTTGCGCAGTAACTTTACGCTGATAAAAGAAAATGTGCAAATAATAATGTGCGGCAGTATCAGAAGTAATACTCCGCCAAAATCGAAAAGAAATCATCAGAGTATCAAATTAGCGGCCTAAATGTTTACCTTCAGGACAATCTCATTCTTGGCCTTTTCTTTTCTAGTTTCTATAGCCCGGCGTCGATCGCTTTCTTCTTTGGTTCTAATCGCATTTTCTTCTGAAATTCTTTCTTCTTCTGCGACTAGATTGACAGCGAACGGGGAGTGTTTTGTTTTCTCTTGCCATCGTCTGTAGCGTTTCTCTCTCGCATAAGTCTGCAGTTGCTCATGTTGCATGCGCTTTTCGTAGACATCTTGCTTTGCTTTTTCGCGCATCATGAGGTTTTTCATAAGTAATGCCTCCGACTCCTTCCGAATCCATTCTCTTTTTTCCGGGCTGACATTCCGTACACCAGTTGATGTAGATCCCTTTGTATCAGCTTTACTATTCGAATACAAACTGTTTGTTGTTGACATGATCTCGTAACTAAGTGATGTCTCGTCCGCACTTAAAGCAGTCAATTAGATCCACTCACACTGACAACTGTGTGAGTGCTATAAACTTGGTATTGATTTTTTGATTATTACCTTGGTAATATAAAGAATTTACGAGTTCCGTTCACTCACTTGTTGATTCTGCTCTGCAGTACAGTACTGTACCTGTACTGTAACACTTTCAGTAACACTACATTGTTGGTAAATATTATTTTACTCTCTTTTATTAAAGGATATGCATTAACCCATATTGTATTAAGAAAATTTATATATTTATGCCTAAATAAGTACTTTGCAAAACCTTGCATGCAAATTGAAACCGTCGACGGCCAGTACTGTACAGTACAGTACAGTAAGGTTCAACCTTACTGTACTGTAACTTCCAGGACTTACAGTATTGTACTGTACTGTACTGTACTGTACTGTACTGTACTGTACTGTACTGTACTGTACTGTACTGTACTGTACTGTACTGTACTGTACTGTACTGTACTGTACTGTACTGTACTGTAACTTAGTAGTAAGTTAGTTACACCACTGTAAGTTACTGTAACTTAGGTCTACCGGCGGTGAAGAATCATAAGTTGTGAACTACTTCGAAGTAGTTTATACATTTTATTTATTTTAAGATCCCAGTATCGAGACGTGGTGAGTGCCTGGGCGATGACCATGGTGACCAGATGGTACTTCAATCGATACTTTCCCGCGTGACCTAATTACTCGTCCTTCTAGTTCCTGCGAATTAGGATAGGATCTAAACATGGTTACTAGCAGCAGGACTATTATGGTCACAGGCTTAGTGACATGTCTCATTCTTTCCGCCTATCTAGTATCTTATAACACGAAAATTCTACATAGTTTCTTCGTTGATAATAGCCCACCTCCGTCACAAGTTCTAACGAGCCTTCGAACATTTAATAAGTTGAGGAATGCTACATATTCGCAAGTTGCATTTCGGTTTCCTCGCATTGTGCATCATACATGGAAAACCGGCAGCTCTCCACCAGCAGAGACCACTCGATGGCGCAAGGGCTGCATGCAGCTGAACCCCGACTACGAGTTTAAAATGTATGACGATGACGACTTGCTTCATTTTGCTGAGAAGTATTATCCCCGATATCTCTCCATGCTTAAGCACCTCAAGGGAGTATGTAAGTACACTCATTCTTTTTACGTTGCATGTTCACTTGCTTTTAGCAAAAAAAATCTGGCACAATGATGCCTGCCAAATGTGCATACCACTGCTATAAAAAAGTTTACGTCCACGGTGTGCTATTCCATTTCTTGTTCTATCTTTTTAATCATTAATTTTCATATTCGAATGGCCTCGTGTGTTGGTTCTATGTCCTTATTTGATCCTACGATTGCGCAGATATGGCTGATATGGCGAGAGTGCTCGTGACGTATCACTATGGTGGCCTCTACGTTGACCTCGACTTCTACTGCCACAGACCTTACGCCTGCCTAGAGCGATATGTTGTCCAGAGGGCGTTACCAATGTTGATGGCTGTTGAGGAAAGTAAGCAGGAACGGCAGATAAGAGCTCTAGCGGATAGTGGTGCGGTTCTAAAAGATCGTGGGGCTAGCAACATCACCTACAGTCGAGCTGACTCAGAGCACAACCCTGCCCAGCCGGGCACACGTACGAGTGACGTGCGTGATGTGTTGGTGGTGTCCCGAGAGCCGCAGGTGCATGCGGTGCTGTTTCGCAACAAATCTCGAGTGGTGATTCAGGACTTCTTTTTGGCTACCCCGCGGCACCCCTTCCTGCACTGGCTGCTAGAGGACCGACTGGCCCTCTTCCAGCGAGCACAGCAGGGGCAGTTGGAGCAGCACGTGTCAGAAGCAGCCTTCCCCAAGGGCCCTTTTAGCTACTCCATAGAGAAGGATATCGATGCATATTATGCCGCACTTGACCGCATAGAAGCTGCTGCCAAAGCCGCCACTACAGCTGTTGCAACTAGCAAGCAGGGCGCAGGTCCGAATACACATTCAGCTGCAGTTTCAGTTAGCATAGCATCAGAAGCGATCGAGCCCCCCGCCCCAGCTGTTCAGGAGCCACCAGTACTAGTACTATCAGCGCAAAAACCTCCAGCAGGTGGTGTTGAAGTTGCAACTATATCAACTGGCGCGCCTTATCGCGCTGCTGCAACTGATGCCTCGCTGTTGAATAGCAGCAGCAGCGCCTCGCTGGATGGGCACCGGCGGGCACAGGCTGACAATCAGAAGGCTTTGCCACTCGATGGCGTGTCTCGACCAACGCCAGCAGCAGCAGATCCAGCAGCAGCAGATCCAGCAGCAGCAGATCCAGCAGCAGCAGGGCCAGCAGCAGCAGGGCCAGCAGGGGCAACAGGGCCAGCAGGGGCAACAGGGCCAGCAGGGCCAGCAGGGCCAGCAGGGCCAGCAGCAGCAGGGCCAGCAGGGCCAGCAGCAGCAGGGCCAGCAGGGCCAGCAGGGGCAGTAGTGCCGGTGCGCGGCATGATAGTGGAGCTGCCCGAGTTGGTGCTGCACCCCATGGTGGACTCCACCAACTCGCGCCTGTTCAGCACCTGCGCTGGGGTCATCCCTGATGCTCCCACTGATGCCCCCGCTGATGCCCCCCATCCGGCCCCTCCAGCACGATGGCATCGCAGGCATGCTAGAGGCATCAAGTCGCACACCGCTGCAGCTGCTTCGGGCGAGCCAGTCGAGGGGCAGTGGCAGTGGGAGGCGGCGCGCGCGGAGGCCTGCGGGGTCGTGCATCGTGGAGAGTTCTTCCGGCCAGGCGCAGACACCATCCTGGTGCACATGTGGACGCACGTATATCTAGGTAATTCGCGCTGCTCAATCCCGCTATTTTAGCTGCACTGCCCTTTGCGGCACATTATGCTTCGTGTACTAAATCGCTGCTATCACAATTGTTGCGTAATAGCAGTACCATATGAATACATTGCTGTTGCTTACAAATGTAGGTTGGAGCATTGTACGGGGGCTGTACAACACTCTGACGTACTTTAGGGTAGAGAGCACGCTGCCAGCCACCTTCCAGTGTCACGACGTTTCTCTATAGTTTGCTGCATATAGCGTCGAAGAGTACTACGAGAAGACCCTGGGATCTGCATTTCCCTGTCATTCCCTAAAGTAGGACTGCGTAGGGGCGAATTAAGCATTCCGTGCCTTCGTGAGGTGTGGCGCAACACAGCTAGAGGCTCGGTTGCTCATCATGGCGGGTATCCAACTCATGCTTGTCCATGCCACCATGCAAACAATGGTACATATGTGTCGGAAGTACTGTATTTGTAAATTTAAATGTCATTTCAATCGCCTACCATGTGGAAAGCTGCCCAAAATGGAAAATCCAAACATATATATTAAATTTACATAAAAGCTTACGATAGCACGCTTGTGCATAGAAAGGATACGTTAAACAACTACACCAGTGCTGCGTGCAAGAACTCTCCAGCCTTGATGCGCTGTAGCAGAGACGGGTCCACCGCCGCAGCCAGCGAGGCCTCTATCGAGTCGTCGTACTCCTGCAGGGGCTGCTGGCCAAAGGTGACTGCTGAGGTGGCGGCAGCGGGGCGCTTTCGACTGAGCAACTGTGCCAGCATGTAGCACTCAGACGAGCAGAGCGGCAGCTTGGCTTCGTGGCAGCAGCGGCTGAACTCTTCCACAGTCAAGAGCAGCGGCCCCTCTGCACCCCCACCCCCGAACTGTGCGCCCGCCCCCGCAGCGGCTGCAGTGGCCACAGCCTGCAGCACTGAATCCAGCATTGTGGGCACTGCTCGAAACCACGTCTGTCATGAAGCATGTGACGCGCGGACACATAGGCACACAAACAAGCATATGATAATACACACAAGGTAAATGAGAAGAGTGCACAATCCAAGTCTAGTCCCGCACGTATGAGTTGGGCAGTATCTAGAGTATGCAGTATCCTCCGAGTCATAGATTGCGTATGTCACCAGTAGTACTACCAGCATACAATGCTGAACACACGCACCTGTAAGCGCTTCTGCAGTGATCGGAAGGAGCTGAGTGAGCACAGCTGATTGTACAGATCAGACACAGGCAGCGAGGACGCATAGTCACTCCAAGAGCAGTACTTCACCAGCGCCTCAGCCACCTCCGCTGCCATCACCTGCCCCCTACTGCTCGCGCCGCCTGCCCCTCCACTACCACGACCGCTGCCACTGCCACCACTGCTTCCGTAGGTGTAGATGCGTAGCAGCACCTGCGCCACTGCGCCAGTCTCCACCCGCTCTTCCTCATACCACTGCTCCAGCGCGGCGTCCTGTGGGTTGCGCGAGGCAGTGGTGGTGCCCGAGGCTTGGATTATGTCGTCTAACAGCTTGCGCGGGTGACTCGCCTGACGCGTGGCCTGCTCACCCATTTGGTTTGTCGATGGTATGGCATAGACAGAAGCGAGATCAGGTAACATGTAAGATTACAAGTGATGCGGAGGGCAAGTGTAAAAGAGGATTTAGAAAAGTGTGAATGGTGCGCGTGTGAGTGTTTGTTTCCATCTGCGTATCTGCATGCGGGAGGTGGAACGCGATGGTGCACGACAGAGAATGGAGCCTCAACGCTGACCTGTTGCAGCAATTTGAATCTGAATTGTGCGAGAGAGCTACTGACGCGAACTCCGTTCATGGGCACGGATAGCATCCACGCGTCCTCCAACAGCCCGCCCAGGTCGTTCAGACGCAGACGCCCACTGTCCGTGCCCGCTCCCAGGAGGCGCAGCAGCACACAGGTCTGGATCAAGTTGTACACCATTTCCCGCTCCTGTGCTTCGCTTACGCCTCCGCCCCCGCCCGCAGCGCCAGCCACGATGGGCGCATGCTTGGGGTCCGCAGCGAACTGGTCACCTAGCTGTGGCTTGGCAGCGGCGCTTCCTCTAGCCGGCCCATTAGCACTGCTACTTGAAGTGTCCATGACCTTCAGCTCGGTGGCCAGTTCTGCGATGAGCAGCGCCGCAGCCTGCACGTGCAGCTCTCCTGGTCCTGCAGAGCTGCTGAGTGAGGTGCTTGGACTTGCAGATACACTGCCCAGCCCAATACGCACCCCAACAGCAGATGCAGTAGGGGCGCCCCCGCCCCTGCCTACTGCTCCTGCAACAGCGGCGGCGTGTTGTGCGCTACGTCGCTGCTGTGCGGCATTAAGCACGCCGTCTGGATCAGATACGGGGAGCACAGCGTCATCTGCGGCCACGCGGAAGCTCTGCAGCCAGCGCACAAGGGGCGTAACCCCCGTCACCATCACTAGACCGTGTAGCAGCTTCAAAGCGGCGCGCTGCGTTACACAGAGAATCAAAGGGGGGAAATAATTATGTCACATATCGCTATGACTCAAACTACTGGTGCAGTAAAGGACTAAATTACTAATTCTTCAATACATGCATATATGATGAACAAGCGTCGTTCTTGCTGCACAACGAGAAACATGCACAGACACTTTCAGCAGCGACCAATGCACCCAGAGTCCCCAGCATATCTCTTTCGGAAACCAGAACGCCTAAAGGTTACCTTGTCGAAGGTGTGCGGGTCAGCAGCGAGAGCCGAGTTGATGAAACCCGCCACGGAGCAGCTGCCCGAGCGAAAGCGCAGCTCCACCTCGCGCATGGCCTGCTCCGACAGGGTGGCCGCCGCAGCAGCGCTGCGAGAGCCGCGACGGGCGATGCGGAAGGGGGTCTCGCCCGTAGCGCCCGTAGCGCCCGTAGCAACACTATCTCCCAGCACGGCCGGGTCGTTGCCATCAGAGGGCCTTATGTCCACCGCATCCGCTGCTGCTCGGGCAGGGGCCTAATCGGAGCACATTGATTATACGTGGCGACATAGGAAAGCACGAATCATCAGTATGAAAATTATAAGCACACATGGATAATGAATGAATAGGGATATCAAGAGGCGGTGCAGATCATAACCATTCTGTTCAAATCAAAACGCTTCATGAAAGTCAGTTGCCTTTGGGGCTTTCAATGGATATACATCATTACCTTCGCGTCAAGCTCAGAATCATCCATCTTTCCGCTGACTTGCCCGAAGCTGGCGCTGAGACTGCGACTGAGAGAGTGGCCCTTGCTGTCGCCGTGGCTGCGGGGGCTGTGCCCTGGAGAGGAGATATAGGCCACGCCGCCCTCCTCGTCGTGCATGAAAGAGAACTCGCTGAGCGCACGCGAGCCCGCAGAGCCCGGGGTGGTCTCCGGAATAGTCCCCATGGTCGCCGCAGTGGCAGAACGTGCGGGATCGCCCATCGGAGTGCCCTTGCTGCTGCTGTAGGGCACACGCTCGTCTGCAAAGGTCACCCCTCCTCTGGGTGTGAAGGCTTCAATGCTGCGCCCTGTTGTGGCGGATCCCGCTGCGCCGAAATCCTCTACAGCACCCAGCGGTCGCGCAGAGCTGGCCTCCTCCAGCAGGCTCAGCTGCTGCGAGTCTCGCGGTGTGCGTCCGAATTGGTGATGCTGCTGCCTGCGGGAGGGGGTGGTGAGTGGGGTGTCAGTGGATAGCGCCAACGCCGCCACGCCCCCCAGACCGCCCACCTGGTCTGCAGCAGTGAAGGAAGAAGACAGCACCTGCTGCACCGCCGACTGCGGCTGCCGCGGAGAGGCCCTTGCTTCCCCAGCCATGCCCTTGCTATCAGCCCAGGCACCAGCCTTAACCACAGTGTCGCCTTGTTGCTGCAGCTGCGCTTGTGTGCCCATCGCGGTGCCTACCTGGGAAGATAGACCAGCCATCATCGGCGTGTGGTATGGAGCGGGGATGTCTGATGTTTCCTTGTACAGCCCTGCTCCGTACGCAGCCTTCACGCCATGCAAGGTGAAGTCCAGCGGCTGCTGGTCCGGATGTGGGTAATGCTTGAATTGGGATCCTGGCGGATGAGGTAGGTTGCCCATGGATTTCATGCCGCTATCGCTGTGCCTCGTGGTGACACCACTCTGCTGGCTACTTGCGCTGAGGAACGTGAAGCTGCCCCTAGCACCAGCAGCCCCAACAGAGGTATCCCTGGACACCGACATCGCAAGAGAGCTCCTTCCCACGGACCCCCTCGCAGCAGCTCCTGTCGATGACGCAGAGGCAGAGGCAGACCTCCGCGTGTTGTTGACTGCACTGCTGCCACTGCCCGCCGCAGTGCCAGCGAGGTGTTTGCCCACCAGTCCCGGCATCAGCAGCTGCCCGAGACCGGTGTGGGCCTGCAGCGGAGGGGGAGGGGGCTGTCCCTCTGCGTGCGCCACCTCCACCAGCAAGTTCTGCAGCGCCACCATGACCCGCCGCTGGGCCAGCATGGCTACGGCATAGGTGAGTAGCACGGCGACACGACAAACACCGTTTAGGAAATAAAGAGTGAATGATAGTCATGGGTACTAAAAAGCAAAGTGCAACTCCAAGAATGAAGAACATACCAGCTACTTTCCGCCTGGCACTTTTGCCCCGAGCAGCGGCCTGGATGACAGTGGCCGACGCGGCGCGCACACGAGCCTGCTCCCCGCCCAGCAGCTGTTGCGCACGCTGGGCCTGCTGACGCTGCAGGTAGCAGAGTGTCTCCTCCTGGATCACCGCCGCCAGTCTGTCCACCCGCTCCTGCTCGTGCAGCACGTGGCGTGCGGCCCGTGGCACTCGCTGCGCGCGCTGCATTGCCTCCACACCCACCTTTCCATCAATAAATTGGTCAGCGCAATCGAGCAGCAAGTTATTATCGGGCAAGTATACGACATTGTAAAATACAAAGAGAGCGTCTGAAAGAACGCGATATGAATGCATTAGTGCGCAAATTGTATGTGTTAAGGAGCAGTAGCATCAGTTAGTTAAATATGCCCTAAAAAGCTCTCGATCAGGCTCAAGACACGGGTCAGCACCTGGCGCAGCAGCTCTTCGTGCTTTCGGCGCACCATATCCGCGCCGCCCCCCGCCAGCGCACCGTTCACCAGCGCAGGGTGCTTCTGCGCCTGCTGCCCCTGCTGCGGTGTGTCCTGCAGAGTAGGGCTGTGGTCAGCGCCCACAAAGGGAGCTCCGCCCGGTCCCACCAAGGAGGCTACTGCAGCCACCGCCTCCTTCTTTTCATCAGCAGCTTCCCGAAGATCCCGTAGCTGCACCCCGCCATCTTCCTGTGGCGGGGGGTTAGCCGGCAACACATTGGATGGCTGCGTAGCGTAGGATATCCAGTAGAGTGAGTCCTCGATGTCTGCCCCGGATGCCCATTGCGTCGCGAGCGGGCGGAACAGTTTGGCATCTGTGAGCAAACGCTGGCTAAGCGCTTCACCACCCTCATGCAGCCCCTGTCCACGCCCTTGCTGCTGCCGCCGACTGAAAGCTTCACTAAGAGGGCCTTCCTGTGACCTGTTGAGGCTGCCGCGGAGTGCCTTGCCCCCATCACCATCCTCGTCATCGTCATCTTCATCGTCATCGTCGCCCGCCTTGCTTCTCCCGCTCCTTGGTCCGGTGGCGGTGGGCGGGGGAGGTCGGGCGTGGAAGCCAATTGGTCCGACCTTCATAGTGAGCGGAAGAGCGACGGTGCCCCAGTGCATGTAGCGCGTTGTGACGTCAGCGCTGTTGCGGTGACCGCGACTAATACGCATCGCGTGCAGGGCCTTGACATGCTGCTCAGCTGCACCCTCCAACGCTTGCTCACTGACAAACTCCGACGGTGCACAGCCGTCGTCGCTACCCTCACCACCATTTCGGGCTGTACCCTGCGACCGCACTGTATTGCTGTCTTGGGTGGCCTTCTTTGCTGCACGCGTTCGTCTGCCGGATCCCCGTGACCCGCTGGAATCGGTGGGGCCATCTGCTGCTGGCATGGAGCCCGTGATGTTGTCCGCCACTGCTCGGTGGGCCGCAGCCTGCGCCACCTCGCGGAAGGGCCGGTAGTCCTGCGGGTCGAGTGGAGCGCCTCCAGCCCCACTCCGCGCACTGCCCACGCTGCGGCCGCCACGGGCGCTGTCAGGAGCGTTGGCGGGGGGCGCCCAGATGTCTTGATCCACTAGCCAATCCCGCACTTCACGCGCACTGTAATGAAAACGGCCAGCCCTACCTCCCCCTGCACCACAACCACCACCACCACCACTACTAACACCGCTGGCATCGCCAGCTCCAGGTGTGGTGTTTCCTGCTACACCAGCACCACCATTGGCGCGAGCACCACCACCGCCGCAGCTGGTGCTGCTGCCGTCTACCGTGGGGCGCTGCGTGCAGATGAATAGGCGGGCTTCGTCCAGACTCATCGGCCGCTGCAGCTGCTCGCTCAGGTGTCGACACATGCCCAGGGACTTGTGTCGCGCTCTCTACGACACACACATAAAGGGGGGGTACAAAAGCAACCAATCATCACCGTACCAACTAGAGCGATTATAATGAGGTGTGCCCAGCCAGGCACGATTGACCAATCTGATTTGCCATACCTGTCTCTCGTCCAGATGTACCCTATTGAATGCGTGCTCGTGCAGCAGCACCGCCGCCTTCGTCTGCGCCTCCACGAGGTCCTGGTAGTTACGGCGCACGCCCCAGCGAGAGCCCATATCACCCCTGTCCATGCTCTGCCCCACACCTCCACCCAGGCCGCCTGCTGTAATTCCTCCTCCCACCGCTGTGCCTACATTTGCACCTGCGCCTGCACCTGCACGGGCTCCTCGTTCTGCAATGGGGGTCATCAGGCTCCTCGCAGTCTTGCTTCCCCTACTGCGGGCCGTCCTGGCGCTGGCTCCGCTGGCTACAGCAGCAGCGGAGGGTTGACGGAAGCCCACCTTGGCTGCCTGCATGTCCCGCTCTCGCATCTTGCGCGCAGCAGTGTCCCGGATACGGCGCTGCAGCTGCACCAGCCCCAGCGCATCCACCTCCGTGTGGTACTGTCGCAGTCCGCGTCCCTTGGGGCGCAGCCCGTCCTCCCTCTCTGTTCACTCGCAGTGGGCAGCGTAACCCACGGCATAGCCAAGTGCAAAAGCCCGGAGAATAATAAAATATAACACGATGCAAGTACCGAAGGCAATTGTAGAGGTATAAACAGAGCATTGCGTACCGGGTTCCCCATCACGGGGTCACCGGGGTCTTGGGAGCACTAGCACACCCCTCGCCATCAACATCTTCTTCTTCTTCTTCCAGCGCGGCATCTAACCGCTCTCCCATGTAGACCAGCAGGCGCTGTCTCTGCTGCGCAAGCGCCTCTTCCTCCTCCGCCCAGCTCTGCGGCACACTGCCGTACTTCGCCTCGCCCACACCCTCCGCACGCCCCTGCCGGCCCCGCCCAGAACCCCTGCCTTGCCCATGCAGGGCTCCCTTGCCTGGCTTGAGTTGGAACTTGTGTGGGAACCTGCGAGCATCCCACCTGCCCCCTCCTCCCGCGCCCACCCTGCCTGCCATCTGGGCCAACAGGTTGGCGGCCTCTCCCCCGCCCTCGCGGTGGTGCCTCCAGTTGCGCTGGATGGTGCGCGCGCTGCCCTCCCTGCGAAGGCGCTCGAACTCCATGTACTGCTCCGCGGGAAGGCGACTCAAGATCGCCAGGTCCTTCTCCTTTGTGCGTATTTGCCTGTAGATTGAAATTAGGAGATCGGAGTTGGGTTTGGGATGACGGTTAGAATTGGGATGCAGGTCGTGTGTGTGTGTGTGTGTGTGTGCGTGTGTGTGTGTGCGTGTGTGTGTGTGATTGAGTGTGTGTGTGTGTGTGTGCGTGTGTGTGTGTGATTGAGTGTGTGTGTGTGTGTGTGCGTGTGTGTGTGCGTGTGTGTGTGATTGAGTGTGTGTGTGTGTGTGTGTGCGTGTGTGTGTGTGATTGAGTGTGTGTGTGTGTGTGTGTGCGTGTGTGTGTGTGCGTGTGTGTGTGTGCGTGTGTGTGTGTGATTGAGTGTGTGTGTGTGTGTGTGTGCGTGTGTGTGTGTGCGTGTGTGTGTGTGATTGAGTGTGTGTGTGTGTGTGCGTGTGTGTGTGTGCGTGTGTGTGTGTGATTGAGTGTGTGTGTGTGTGTGTGCGTGTGTGTGTGTGTGTGATTGAGTGTGTGTGTGTGTGTGTGCGTGTGTGTGTGTGATTGAGTGTGTGTGTGTGTGCGTGTGTGTGTGTGTGTGTGTGTGCGATTGAGTGTGTGTGTGTGATTGAGTGTGTGATTGAGTGTGTGTGTGTGTGCGTGCGTGTGTGTGCGTGTGTGTGCGTGTGTGTGATTGAGTGTGTGTGTGTGATTGAGTGTGTGATTGATGTGTGTGTGTGTGCGTGTGTGTGTGTGCGTGTGTGTGCGTGTGCGTGTGTGTGCGTGTGTGTGTGTGTGTGTGTGTGTGTGGGGGGGGATAGTGAGAGATTTACCGACTAGGATATACAAGTACCTACAAATGTGGAGAGCGAGTGGCATTCACAGCAGGTTGAGCAGAGATGCAGAGATGCAGAGGTTCAGATGCAGCACTTACGCGATGCGCTGTCTACGCAGCTTCGCGTCAGCCTTCTTCTGCCGCAGGTGCTCCAGCTGCGGCTGGTACTTGTCCCGGTCTCTGGCGCCGCGGTACACTCGCTGGATGTCCAGTGCAGACAACTCCTTCTTCCGCTGAGTGCGCCGACTTTGCCTATAGCACCGATCCAACCAAGCCCAGCAGCAGGAGCATCACCACCACCACCACCACAACCGCCACGACCATAAGTTAACAGCAACAACGGAACATGAGTTAAATATTTGTTTTTAAATTTAATTTAATTGTTCAGAAAGTGACTTTATGCTCGACAAAGGGAGGGAAAGTACAAATAAGACTCACTTGCCCCTCCACAGGGCCTGGATCTTGTTGCTGGCCTGGTCGGGCTGCAGTGGCAGAGTGGGGCTGCCACCAGCGTGGCCATCCACCTGCGCTGCCTGACGCCGCGAGCGCATGTAGTGTGGCTTCCATGAAGGCTTCTGCTGCCGTGGAGTAGGATCATACTCCTTGCCTTCACCCCCCCTGCCTTCCTCGTCATTCTTTCTTCTCCCCTTGCTATCTTCTGGTTCTTTATCGGGGTCTGTTCTGAACTCCCTGCTTTCTCCGTGATCAGAATCGCCACTTACTCCACCTCCCACCCTGTCAGCACTCTGTGCTTCTCCATTGCTGTTATCCCCAGCAGCTTCAGTAGCTATCTGATCTCCTGCTTTGCCATCAGAGTGCCCACCCTTGTCGGCTATAGCCTGCTCTTCCTGCTTTATCTCAGTTACCCTCGCTTTGTCCCTGCTGTGCTGGACATCTTTCTCCTCCCCTTCCCCTTGTGCTGGGGCCATTCGATCACCAGCACCAGGCTCGGCCTTGTCGCTACTGCGTTGCGGTTCCTCCTCCTCCGCCCTAATCGCCTGTACTTCTGTCGTAGTTTTCTCTGCCTGACTATCCTCTCTCGCGGGAGACTCCCCGGCATCAGTGTCGTTAGTGTCAGGCTGACTCACGGCAGTGGCTTCAGAGCCCGCTACCTTGCTCGCATCTGGCGCAGTGGCAGAATGCTCACTACCCCGATTAGTGTCTATACCATCGGGCTCAAAACTCGAAACATCTGTACGTGCACCAGATCTATCATCATCCGCGGGCTTCCCATGCCCCTCAGTGGGCGCAGAAATTAGTTCCTCTGTAGACTGGGGCACTTCGTCGGCGGCATTTGGTGTATCAGCGATGCCTAGCCCGACTCTCGGGGCTGAAGCAGATGGAACCGACTCGTTGGCATCTACAGCAGGTAAACCTCCACTCTCCAATTTTGGGTCTTGGTCACTATCTTCTGAGAACCTGCGAGTACGATTCGATTCCCCTTCAGCAGTGGTAGTGAGTTTTGAATCACTGCTTTTATTTGTAGCTGCATCGGTCCCTCTAGAGGAAGACTGCTGAGCTTCAATATGTCCCGTTTCAACAGGCTTTGAATGTACATCGGCAGAAGATAAAGATTCTGGCTGACTTTTCCCCTGCTCGCAGCCTTCGGCCGACTCGTGTTGGGTGTCAGGTTGGGCATTTAAACTCTCAGTCTGTACTGCATCACTCTGTCTGCCGGTACTATCAGCTTTTTCTAAGCCACCAGACTTATCTTTATTGCGTTCTTCAGGAGTAATCCCAGGCTCGACATCTGATGCAAATGTCACTGCTTTCTTTCCCTCGCCCAAGCCTTCCCCGGGAATCTTTTCTTTCTCGGTCTCACTCGACATTCTAAACAATCTGCAGTCTCAACATTCAAACCTAACCGGTATACTGCTGTAACCGTAACTTTCATCAACGGTGGGCGAACCGATCCTGGTGGATTCCAGGACCGGTCGTAAAATTCCAGAATTTCAAAATTTTCAAAATCCCACAACACAGGGGTAAAGTTTTCGTGTCGTCTCGTCTGTGCGAGTCGGACAAACTCATTACTCATTACTCGTAATCCTACGATAATCGTAGGATATAAATCGTAGGATTTAACATATAACCGTATAATCGTATTATATGTTACGTTTTTCACTACATAGGATTATATGTTACGTTTTTCACTATGTTACGTTTTTCACTATGTTACGTTTTTTTGTTACGTTTTTGTGTGTCGATATTTTGATATTTTGCTTGAAGATGTACGATTTCATACGAGTAATACGAGACATACGAGTAATACGAGACATACGAGTAATACGTATGAGTAATACGAGTAATGAGTAATACTAAGTTTGGCTTGTTTTATCCGTATGAATAAAACAAGCCTCGTGATTACTCGTATGTATGAGTAATAGAATAAAAATTTCATTAGCCTTACTGCCAACTATTGCTAATAATTGGAAGTACAAATATGATAGTTACGCAGTTAACCCTCTGTATTTATCGATGCCTTGATAGCCACCACGTATCAAAGGGGCCATGAAATGGCCGGACCGAGACCCTACTAGGATTAGTTATCGCATCCATTGGCTCCTAATAGTTTGAGGAGCATTGCCGCAAGTATATAGGGCGGGGATGGAAGTGTGAACATAGAGGGGTGGGGCGGCAGGATCTAGATGACATACGGGATGAACATGTAGGGCACACGGCGCTTGTACTCCACCCAGTGAGGCGGCAGGACCTAGATGACATACGGGATGAACATGTAGGGCACGCGGCGCTTGTACTGCACCCAGTGGGGCGGCAGGATCTAGATGACATACGGGATGAACATGTAGGGCACGCGGCGCTTGTACTCCACCCAGTCCTCGCCGTACTTCTCCAGGCACATCTGATCATCGCGAATAGCTCTAGGGACATTTACAGAACGCAATAGGGGAAATCCATTCATGTAGTATGGTTACAGTAATACTTTCATCAACCTACATCAACCATATACTAAAACATAGCGGCATTCTTGCCGGCTCGGGTCTTAATACAAAATAATCATGGGCCATCAGTCATGAAATCATATCTAGCATAAAGGAAGGAAGGAAAGAAGGTTTCACCTGTGAATGAGCAATACCAGGAAGTAAAGGGCTTGAAAGTAGGGAATGGGGGACTCGAAACCGCACAGTAGACACCACGAAAACGTCACCAGCCAATCCCCTGTCGCAGTCGATTACCAACAAAGAAAATCAATTTTATAATTCCATGTGATTAGGTTATTTAGTCTAAGCCTTCTTATGTCAGTGGCATTGCTCGGGTATAATAGCCCCATATGATTGGCATAAGGTTCGATAATCGTATGGGCATAAGGTTTCATTATGATGGATGGCTACTAAAGACATAGATGGCAAAGCATAAGGCAGG
>CAXIWF010001589.1:0-16058 GCA_964036045.1 Eutreptiella sp. 'Long Island Sound 2002' | reverse complement strand
GGTAGCAGTGGACATGTTGCTGGTCGAACCGCTGGAGGTGTTGTGGTTCCACTATGTTCTGCCATGCTGCACGGTGGATGCAGTAGTGGCGATGAAGACGACACTGCTGAACATCCTGCAGCAGTTCTACGCAGAGCACAACCACGAGGATGGACCAAACCCGCTCAAGATATCAGCAGTGGTCAACAAGTTGCCTCTGAACACTGGTTCCACACAGGCGCAAGGGGCGAGCACATTCAACATGCCTGACTACCAGTTCGTCGCCACAAACATCGCACAGGTGTTCCCAGATCACATCGCCAGCAAAGTCGTATTGTCGTACAAGACAGACCAGCCTTGCACCATTGCGCACGCACAATGGCCTACGTATCGCACAGTAGCCGAGCGTCTCTGCTTCGGCTTCTTTGACTGGTCCTCCGGCTTTGGCTTCGAGTCCATTGGCTACGTATTGATCAGCCACTCGATCATGTGGGTGGGCGCCTACTGCCCAGTGTGTCTCCAACAGCTCTTGCTGGCAGCCCTGCTGAGCCTCGCGGGGTGGCTGTCTTCCCTCATTGTGTATTTGACCCTGGACAACTTGAGTGCAGGGCTTGGGGCGGCAGCTGGCATTTTCATTGCACTTCTCTGTGTGTACGGGCTCTATTGCATCCCGTGGAGGAATATCCCCAGTGTATCGCGAAATGGGGTGTATTTTAGATGGACAAAGCTTCAGGAGACTTTCATGCCCATCAGAGTTAGCCATGCACTGGAAACAGCCGATGTTGATCCTGCTGGCACTCAATCGAGCAAGCCAGATCCAGTGCAAGAGTATATTCCCTATAAAAGCATTGCATCTGACATCGAGTCATTGCAGTTTCCGGAAGCTGTTGGTTATCACAGACCTTTACGCCTCGAGTTGGATGTGCCCGATAAGTCTGTTTATTCTAGTCGGTTCGGGATTGTCCCGAATAGCGTGCTAGCTTCTCCCTCATTGATCGTACGAAACCCCAACGACTATGCACAGCAGGACACAGTGCCTTCAAAGCCTCATTTACGAAGCGGTGGTCCTAAAGAGTCTGTAAAATATAGCGATATTTCTTTGTCTCCTGCACAGGTTCCTCGCCCTCGCAGCTCTGTGCTAAGTAAGAGTGCCCCCTTGTTGCCCACTGTGGATGCTTCCCCCACTGTCTCCATTCCGAGTGCGTATTGGGCAGCCCCTACTGCACCGATGCAGCTCCCAGAGCCTGTCGATGTTCCGGTACCTGAACTTGGCTCTGCTGTAGGCCTTGCTGAAGGCATTGCCGATGAACAGGCTGTTGACCTCTCTGCAGACTCCGCTGCTGTGCTGTCAAGCGGACATAGTGATGATAGCGGCAGTCTAAGTAGCAGCAGTGTCAGCAGCAGCGGAACAAGTAGCGATGGTGGCAACTCGAGCGCGGTCAAGCAGGCCAGTGCTTCCCAATTATCGCTGACCCCCTCCGGAGGAAGAGCTGTGGGGAAGATCCGCATACGCTCTTCCAAGCACTGGCAAGCCCGTTTGTCGAGGCTTCAGCCACAAATGGTATCGGAGTCCCCTCCGAAGCGAAGCCATTCCGAGTGCTTCCATTCTCCCAAGCCTTCACTGGGTCACCCTCCGAAACTGCATATGAAAACTGCCAATCCCACTGTTGACGCAACTGGCGCCGCCACCAAGCCAGATGCTCATACAGATTGCGGTGATCAGCATCTCGTATTATCGCATGCGACAAGCCCGACAGGCGATTTACTTGGTAGGGGTTCGGGGGATAGACTGCCTCCTTTAACTGGTGGTGTTCGTGGTGGTGTTGCTGCTAGTGGCGTCTTACTTGCATTATCTTCACAGAAGGTGGCGCATTCTCCATTCACTCATGACAAGAGCAATCTTACCGCCAATACTTCCAGTTTCGCTGCTGTTGCAGTACCATCTGCAGCCTCTCCGAAGGGTGCCCACCAGACCGCAACAGCGAGTACCATGGAAAGTGGCAAACATGAGGTGGATAGTAGTCGCGGCGATGTCGGGAGGGGGCAGCCACCGCCCAGTCTTACCAATCAAACCAGTGACACGCATGGCAGGATTAAGCGCGCTTCAACCGTCAGTGACATCAGCAGTAGCAGTGCTAGCGGGAGTAGTTCCAGTAGAACAAGTTTCAGCAGAAGCAGCACCAGGGGCAGCAGCAGTAGGAGCAGCAGCAGTAGGGGCAGCAGCAGAAGCAGGGGCAGCAGCAGTGGCCAAAGTGTCAGCAGCACAAGCGTTAGCAACAACGATAGCAGGAGCAGCGGTAGCAGGAGCAGTGGTAGCAGGAGCAGTGGTAGCAGGAGCAGCAGTCGGAGTGCTAGTCCGAATATGCTACGAAGCGGCAACAGGAGTAGTAGAAACAGCAGGGGTAGTAGGAGCAACAGGAGCAGGAGGAGCAATCAACAACGAGGCAGAGGCAGAAGCCGTGACAGAGATTTTTGGGGAAGGTAAAGCTCCGCTAGCGGCAGCACAAGGCGGAAGGAGAGAGAGCGGTTATTGTCGTTCGGGCATTACGGTGCGAGACAAAAAGGGTCACAAGTAGTGGGAGACCTGTTACTTGTACTTCTTCATACGGTGCAAGACAAGAAGGGTCACAAGTAGTGGGAGACCTGTTACTTGTACTTCTTCATACAGTGCAAGACAAGAAGGGTCACAAGTAGTGGGAGACCTGTTACTTGTACTTCTTCATACGGTGCAAGACAAGAAGGGTCACAAGTAGTGGGAGACCTGTTACTTGTACTTCTTCATACGGTGCAAGACAAGAAGGGTCACAAGTAGTGGGAGACCTGTTACTTGTACTTCTTCATACGGTGCAAGACAAGAAGGGTCACAAGTAGTGGGAGACCTGTTACTTGTACTTCTTCATACAGTGCAAGACAAGAAGGGTCACAAGTAGTGGGAGACCTGTTACTTGTACTTCTTCATACAGTGCAAGACAAGAAGGGTCACAAGTAGTGGGAGACCTGTTACTTGTACCTTTGAGGTCATTATCCCGCTGCTTTTCAAGATCAAATAACGCCATGGTATTTTCCCCATAGCTGCAGCAACTTGCATGCGTCCAGTAAGTGAGTTCTTAAAAGTCATGTTAGCTAATCACTATTGTGATGGTATCGGTGCAATGACCCCCTCTTTCTGGCATCGTTCAATTTCAGCTTAATTATAGCTGAAAAATAATTATGCTTTGTAATCACTTATGACATAGAAAAGTGAGATTTACAAATATTTATTGACTGTTTGTTCATGGTCTAAACCTGTATACCACAGGGGTATCCCATGTCTACATAATTAAATGTAAAGAAAAATTAGATGTTATATGTAAAGAAAAAATGTCATGTGCTTTTGCACTCTTTGAGCATGAAATATTCGCAAAGTCCTTGATTGCCGCCTTTTAAAAAAAATTAGCGATAATAACAACATAAAAATAATCACCAAAAGTTTCCTTTTCGTAAGTGGAGACAGCTAATACAAAATACACAATTTACACTGTACGAGATAAAACCTAGCCATTTAAGCCACTGCTGCTGCTGTGCCCATGTTCGGAACCACTATTATGATCGTCACCAATACCACGACCGCCACTTGTGCTGCTATCACTGCTGCTATCACTCCTGCTATCACTCCTGCTACTGCTGCTTTTCCTATGACTGTGGCTGGACGTACTACGATCAGCGTCGCTACTTCGAGTACTGCTGCTACTGCCGCTACTGCTGCTGTGACTTCTGTCCTTACTGCTGCCTGCACTGTGACTGCTGTGATGGGTGCTGTGGCTACGTAGGCTACCATCACTGCCACCACTGCTATCACTAGTGCCACTGTCGACCACATCACCGCGTGCAGCTCTGCGCGAGCCCAGGCGCAAGCTGGCCGCTGCGTGGATGCGTCGCTGCCCCTCCAACGCGCGCTCCCGGCTGGTCATCTGCTGATCGGCAAATATCGGCGGCAGGCGCTGTTGCGCTCCCTGCTGTGTGTCTCCCTCGAATGTAGCTCGGTCCGGCTGAGACTTACCAGCGGATGGCGGTGGGGAGTCATGCTGCTGCTGCTTGCTTGCAACCTTCCACCTCGAGGAGGCACGATGGATACTGAGTTCCCGTGCTCGCGCGCGTATCCCTTCCAGGGGTGCTGCTGTCGTCGCTGCTTCAGCTGCGGGGGGCACATCATGAAGCTCTGTAGAACCGTCTTTACTTCTGTTAGTGACCACCGGCCCAAATAGGTCATTCCAATCATTATCCGTTCCTAATGATGGCCCCGGCTTAATGCCAGACTTGCTTTGATTACTTGTTCCAAACGTGCTCAGAAGAAGCGGGTTGTCAAATTTAAAATCACTGCTATCAGCATCTGACTTTTTACTAGCACTAGTGGCGGCGGCTGCATTTTTCCAAGTAAGTTCCGGAGATTCATGCTCCTCATGTGTATATGGCTTGATGGCAAATTCAGACTGACTGTGCTCCGAAGAGGAATCTGAATCTGAGCCTGCGGGGCCTCTGGATTTGCGTGCAGCTGGCCATGCGTCGGTGGACTGTCGAACTGCTACCCCAGCCCGAATATCACGGTCAGGGTTGAGGTCACGTTCGTAGTCGGAGGAGACGCCCGAAGGCGGCCGTACATCCAGATCGACAATGCCTTCATCCACCGGGAGATCTCCCAGCAGGTGCGGAGTATGCTGCCGCATATCATGCTGCAGCTGTGAGGGGGCAGAGACGGAGAACAAGTCTGGCTGGTAAAAGCCATTGTTGATGTTGCTGTTGCTAGTGTTCGCCACGTTGACAAAGTCATGCTCTGGTTGCATCGGTGGCATCGAAACCTTTTCGTTGAACCACTTAGCCGGTAGCGGGGAAAAGAAGCAGTTTCGTTGCACATCGTCTTGCTCTAAGCCATCCTCTTCCCTGCTGTTACCGGCTGCTGCATGGTCCGTGCCTTTTACCGCGGCAGTTGTATCTGTAGCGGCAGTAGCAGCCAATGCAACAGCAGATGATGTGGCGTGCCCAGAAACCTTTGCCCAGGACAGTCTATAGAGTCCCCACACTGCAATAAAGAACAAAACTACACCGACAGCCAGCAACGGTCCAATCGTCATATTGTCGATGCAGTAATGCACCCATAGCGACACAAGCCAGGCAACTAGGCTGAGCATTGCAGAAAGAAGAAGCTGTTGGAGACACACTGGGCAGTAGGCGCCCACCCACATGATCGAGTGGCTGATCAATACGTAGCCCACCGATTCAACTCCAAGTCCGGAAGACCAATCGAACAAGCCAAAACATAGGCGCTCGGCGATGGTTCTGGTGGATGGCCACCGATGGCTGGTGATGGTGAACGGAATTGGATTTCTATAAGATGAGACTATCTGGCTAGCCACATGCTTGGGAAACATCTGCGCAACACGGGTAGCGGCGAACTGGTGCTCCTGCATGCAGAATTCAGAATCTGGTTCTCCCCAAAGTGCAATGCTACGGCGGCTTAAAAAAGACTCCCCGAGCCTTGCGCTCATAGTCGGATCCTGGTCTTGATGCTCGCTGTAGAAGTGCTGCAGGATAGCGAACATCGTCTCCTTCATCGCGACCACTGCATCCACCGTGCAAGAGGGCAGAATATAATGGAACCAAAGTACCTCCAGAGGCTCCAGCAAGAACAGATCAACCGCAACGAAAACAGCTATGGTTCCTAACCAGTATCTAAGGTTGGCTCTGGTCTGGTCTTGCAGCATGACGACACTAGCGTATACAATCAAGACGTCGACGCAGAGAATGAAGATTACGGTGCAAAGTTTGGAGCGAAACTTCACATCGCGCAGAGGTACATCATCACCAAGAATCCTGGCAACTCGGCTGCGGAAGAGCACAGCTTGGATCGAGTTGGCGCCGATCAGATCGACCATAAACTCCACCAACAATCGCACCCCGAACTGATCGGGGTCGTGCTTGTAGATATCACGATATTCGTTGGCTAAGAACTTTGATCGCTCGAACACCTGCAGCAACGATGTCTTGACTTTATCGTTATGAGGAGGGAAAAGTCGGTTCCACAGAAGAACATCGCAGGACTTTGCTTCGTTCTCTGCATTAATGGTGCGAAGAGTGTCTTCGTACTCGAGAATAAATTTATTAGCTTCACGCCAGGACGAGTGGAAAGTCGCAACTGCTTCGGGCGGGCCTGTCTTGTTTATGCTCTTCCGAAATTTCATGAACGCATCGAGGAACGAGCGATATAAAACAGTCGACATTTTCATGGTGGTGGATTTGTCAATCCGCGAAATTATACCACCTGATATATCTTGTTCAATTAGCACGTTGTGCATTCCGGACTCTTTGGGAATTTTTGCGCGAGTAGAATACTCATCGTGGCTACTACCAAGCGCCCCAACTCGATTAAGCTTAGCCCCCAGATTGCTCATGAATCTCAGCACTGGAGCAGGTACGAGCTTGCTCTTGATGCGGTAGAAATGAAAGGCATTATCGTCACCGGCAGGGGCGAGCACCACGCTCTCAATCAGGTACGAGGTAAAGATCAACCGCACCGCTGCCACTAAAACTATGCCCAGCAGGACCATGTGCAGGGAGGCGCGCACACTACCCGAGTGCAGCACCCACACGCACTGGGCCTGGTACAGCTCCTGCTCGGCCTGAAGATCAGTCAGTTCACCAGGAATGAAGTTCGCTCCAGCATTACTGGTGTCTCGTTCACTATTGGTTTTGTCTGCAGCTACATCCACATCATTACGTAGCCCGACCCATTTGCAGTACTTCTCTTCATCATTGAAGAGTGCTGTCGTCTCTTTGCACGCAGAATGAGATCGTTCATCGTAGCACGAGCCATCGTCATCAGGGTAGTTCAGGTAGAAGCAGATCGTGATGTACAGGAATATCCAGGACAAGCGGTTCAGCAGATTCAGCCCATATGCATAGCGCTCGATCCAGGTGAGCCTTGCAAAAGGGGCTGCATACAAGTGGTGAGCTTGAAGCGCTGCAATCATAGCCTGGGCCCATCCCGATATGCTTCGGCTGTGACTCTCTCCGTATGACGAGACAAAGCGATTTACTCTATAAATGATGGCATCTGCCGCGTGTTGGAATAGATAGAACTCATCAGCCACACTTCGATTCTGCTTACTGTTACCAGGCTCCGCCGGATCCGTTGTCGCTGCAATACGAGGCCCCGACTGCGTGGATCTGTGCAGCGTACTCACCGGTGAGATCTGACTCATTTTGAAGCTCTGAGCGGAGCCTGGTGGATTTATATCGAAATCCCGTTTCTCAAAGATGGTGATTTTGCTGCTTCCGGGTGTGGGCACAGGCGAAATAGCACGCACACTGGATACTCTCTTCGGCTGTGCTGTTTGCTGCAATCGGAAGGTGAGTGGTGGCAGCACCGTGCTCAAGCCACAGCCATCATAGATGACACGAAGAAAAAGATCCCACGCCAATACCGTTAATATAACTATACCCCAGACGGCTCCATACCATTGCAAGATATAAGCAAAGCCGACAGTGGGTTCATCATCAACATCGGTGCTGATGATCCTCATCGTGCCTTGCAGGTGGGCACACTCCTTCCCGCTGGCCACTGCCGTGCAGGGAGATAGCACGAACAGGCCCGGGTCCTCTGCGCATGAGTACTGGCTGCAGGGGTCAGCGCAGTCCACACACAGCGCCTTGCTCGTGTTGAAGCCCAGGCCATCTCTACTCTCGAAGCGGTTGGCGCGGCACTCCTGCACCACCCAAGTCCTGCCGTCGCAGTTGTATCTATTAGCTTTCGAGCGGAGCGAACTGCTTCTGGATGACAACGACGAAGTGAGCGACTGTACAATACTCAGAATGACATCCATGTCGTCACAAGTCACTGTCAATAGTGAAGAGTTAGTATAGCCCCCTTGGGTTTGTAGCGTTATTTTGCGTAGATCCTTCGCCGCAGCAGAGGCCGGGAGACTGCGGAGTATGTAGTTGTTCCACTCAGTGCAGCTGCCGTACAGCTGCTGTGCCTCCACGCGCAGGTCAAAGTAGGATGACCGGCCATCCTTGTCGTTTCCAATAGTACGTTCAAATGCATCACCCACATTATTCATCCATTTTGTCTCAATTTGGAAAGAGGGTTGACTAGTAGGGCTAGATGTGGGGACGGTCGATGGTTGCGAGGAAGGCAGACTCGACGGCTGGGTCGTTGGTTTCGAAGTTGGCTGCGAAGATGGATAACTGGATGGCTGAGTTGTTGGCTGTGAAGTCGGAAATGCAGAATGAGTAACGCTCGTCTCGAATGATTTTGCTACTTTTGCCGCGCTGGATACTGGATTGGTACGTAATAGCACAGGGCTGTTGAAGGATTTGGCCGCCACTTGAAGCTGTTGGTCATACTCGGTAGAAGTTATTGCCGCTTCTAACGCAAGTGTGACAGCCGAGAATGCCTCTTCAGGATCAGCAGAACTGACCAATACGTCTTGCGCGTTAACATCCAAGGTGTAGGCGACTAAAATCGCTTGCTGCGAATCAGTTTGCAAACGACGGCTACTGCTTACAACATCCTGTTCGTTCAAAGAAATGGGGTCTTGAACAAAATTGTGACGAGAAAACTGACCATGCTGAAGCTTTAGGTAGTGCCGAGCCTTCACTGCTACAAGAACAGCCGTCACCTGGCCACTGCTGCTGCGTATACTACTTCTACTAGCTGTCGCTGTAGCCGTATCGGAGACATTGGTAACGATCACATCATCGAAATAGACGCCATTAAGAACACTTGCAACTGAGCTACGGAACGCTGGAGTGGCCTGCGGATCTCCAAGAAAGGCTGACGCATTAACCCCGGAGAGAATCTAAGATTTATAGTTATAAGGTTTATAGTTATAGCAGTAAAATGAGTAGGAAGTTAAAAAATAAAGAGCCTGATATAAGAGGGGGGGGGGTATGAAGTATACCAACTTAACTCAAATATACTATACTATGAAGCATACCAACTTAACTCAAATATACTATACTATGAAGTATACCAACTTAACTCAAATATACTATACTATGAAGCATACCAACTTAACTCAAATATACTATACTATGAAGTATACCAACTTAACTCAAATATACTAAACTATGAAGTATACCATATCAAATAAATAACGCACCTGTTCAATGTCCATGACAACACGAAATTGAAGGGCTTCCGTCGGACGACTGGAGGGCTGGCTGGTGGGCATGCCTGAAGGCTGCCCCGATGGGCATGTGGAGGGCTGCATCGACGGCCGGCTGGATGGTTGATCAGATGGCTGTGATGAAGGAGAAAGGGAAGGTTGCACACTAGGCTGGACAGTCGGGGACACTGACGGCTGACCCGAAGGTTGAACCGAGGGCTGGGCTGATGGTTGTAGAGAAGGTTGCGAAGAAGGCTGAGAAGAGGGAAAAGCAGAAGGTTGCTGTGTCGGCTGAGAAGACGGCAAACTACTTGGCTGTGCTGATGGCTGAGAGGAAGGCTGTGCAGAAGGCTGTAGAGAAGGTTGGTGTGAAGGTTGGCCAGAGGGACGACTGGATGGCTGCGAGGAGGGCTGCCCAGAAGGGGCTGAGGACGGTTGTAAGCTTGGTTGCATTGATGGAATTGAGGTAGGTTGCACTGACGGTTGTTCTGATGGCTGCATGGTAGGTTGTATTGATGGTTGCGAGCTTGGTTGCGCCGAAGGTTGAGTTGAAGGTGCGCAGGATGGCTGATCTGATGGTTGGGTAGTTGGCTGCATCGAAGGCTGGAATGAGGGCTGCGCAGAGGGTTGGCAGCTAGGAAGACTGGATGGCTGGGTCGATGGTTGCGCGCTGGGATAACTAGATGGTTGCGCAGAGGGTTGAGTGCTTGGTTGATTAGACGGCTGCAAACTTGGTTGCTGCGAAGGTTGGGATGTGGGGCGCGAAGATGGCTGGACAGTTGGCTGCAATGATGGCAGGTTACTAGGTTGCGAACTTGGCTGAGTGGTAGGAGTTGAGCTTGGCTGCGCGGAAGGCTGTGATGATGGCTGAGTTGTTGGTATCCGGGACGGCTGGACAGTAGGCTGAGAGGAAGGCTGCAATGAAGGCTGGATGCTTGGCTGCGCACTAGGAATAGAGGTTGGCTGCATGGATGGCTGCATAGATGGTTGTTGTGATGGTTGGGTTGTGGGAACAGCACTAGGCTGCGAACTTGGAATCGAGGAAGGCTGCGAAGATGGTTGCATTGAAGGCAAGGCAGATGGTTGTGAAGACGGCTGAAAACTAGGTTGCGATGTTGGCTGACGAGAAGGCTGAAGGGTGGGCTGGACGGTTGGTTGGCAAGTTGGAATGGATGACGGTTGCGCGCTGGGACGACGTGATGGCTGACTAGATGGCTGTGCAGTAGGTCTCGAAGAGGGCTGCACAGAAGGCTTGCCGGAAGGCTGAGAGCTAGGCTGTGAAGATGGTTGTATCGATGGTTGCGAGCTAGGCTGTGAAGATGGAACTGTGGAAGGCTGTCCGCTCGGTAGTGATGATGGCTGTGAAGATGGTTGCATGCTTGGGCTAGCCAAAGGTTGACCAGAAGGCTGTAGGGATGGTTCCGCGGAAGGCTGTCCTGTAGGAAAAGAGGTGGAGCGCTTGGTCGGCGCACATGATGGCTGTCCGCTCGGCTGAGAGGTTGGCGCAACAGTGGGTTGCCCTGAGGGCAAGCTTGAGGGCTGTGTTGTAGGAAGTGAACTGGGAACAGAAGTAGGCTGTGCAGATGGCGCCGAGGAAGGCTGTGAAGAAGGCTGTGATGTGGGTGTAGACTGAGGTTGACACGTTGGTTGAGACGACGGGAAAGATACGGGTTGCAGAGATGGTTGAGAAGATGGCTGGCTAGAGGGTTGAGATGAGGGGTTTGCACTTGGTTGCATAGATGGTCTAGATGATGGCTGAGAGGAGGGCTGTCGGCTTGGATGTGATGTAGGTTGCGCAGTAGGATGCATGGTAGGCTGTGAAGTAGGCTGACATGTTGGATGATCGGATGGCTGAGTCGATGGCTGGGATGAAGGACAATAGGTAGGCTGAGTAGAAGGCGATACTGAAGGCTGATGAGTGGGCTGCATTGAAGGCTGACCAGAGGGTTGTGAAGTGGGAACAGCCGAAGGGAATGTTGACGGCTGTGCAGTCGGTCTCATACTTGGCTGCGCTGATGGGGCCAACGAGGGTTGATTCGACGGCTGTCGGCTAGGCTGAGTAGATGGGGCGCCACTGGGCTGAGCTGTAGGTAATGCTGAAGGCTGAGACGAGGGATGATTTGATGGTTGAGTAGTGGGCTGCCCAGAGGGTTGTGTCGTTGGCTGCATTGTCGGAAGAGTTGATGGCTGGATACTGGGCTGTCCACTCGGCTGGGTCGAGGGTGCTGGGCTTGGCTGAGTAGATGGTTGGGCTGAAGGTTGGCATGTAGGTAGGTTTGACGGCTGAGAAGATGGCTGTGCAGAAGGGCAGCTTGTAGGCTGAAGGGAGGGTTGCGAAGATGGAGTTATACTAGGCTGGGAAGAGGGTTGGATAGAAGGCTGGGTCGATGGATAACCACTTGGCTGCGAAGAAGGTTGCCGCGTTGGCTGAGAAGATGGCTGTGAAGATGGCTGCGTTGAGGGCTGTAGTGAAGGTTGTGATGAGGGATGCGCTGTTGGTTGAAGAGAAGGCTGACATGAGGGCCGTTGTGAAGGTTGCGACGTTGGAGTGCCTATCGGTTGTAATGACGGTTGGGTGCTTGGTTGCTTTGAAGGCTGTACTGATGGCTGACTACTTGGGCAAGTAGTGGGTTGGCATGTAGGTTGCGAAGATGGGTTCGTAATTGGTTGAGATGATGGTTGTTGGGTTGGTTGAGCAGAAGGCTTAACCGTTGGTTGGCTGGACGGGAGAGCAGAAGGCTGACCAGAAGGCTGCATTGAAGGTTGACGGGTTGGCGCAATAGATGGCTGCAAACTCGGCTGTGAGGAGGGTTGTTGAGAAGGGTCACTGGAGGGTTGGGTAGATGGACTGCAAGAGGGCTGCACAGATGGCTGCATTGAAGGCTGCGTGGTAGACTGAGTAGAAGGCTGGGTGGAAGGCTGAGAGCTTGGAGTCACAGTGGGTTGGGTGGTAGGTTGAATAGTTGGTTGGCTTGATGGCAGTCGCGTTGGCTGATTTGATGGCTGTATAGAAGGCTGCCCGGAAGGCTGCACAGAGGGTTGTGTAGTAGGCTGTATCGTAGGACAAACAGAAGGTTGCGATGAAGGTTGGCTTGAAGGACTGCTCGCAGGTTGTTCAGAAGGCTGTGAAGAGGGCTGCTGTGAAGGCGTCAAAGATGGTTGCCGAGTTGGTTGGCGAGTGGGTTGAACTGAAGGTTGAGTAGTGGGCTGCACTGTGGGATTGCAGGACGGCTGTGTTGATGGCTGTTCGGAGGGCTGTGCGCTGGGTTGACTGGACGGTTGACACGATGGAGAAGTAGAAGGAATAGCGGATGGCTGTCCTGTTGGCTGCCCAGTAGGCTGAATAGTCGGTTCATCGGAAGGCTGACAACTCGGCATGGAAGAGGGCTGTGAAGAAGGCTGACTTAAAGGCTGGCTTGAAGGCTGACTGGATGGCTGCTGAGATGGCTTTGAAGAGGGCTGACCTGATGGTTGTGACGAAGGCAATGATGTTGGTTGAGCAGATGGATACGCACTTGGTTGCATAGAGGGCTGCGAAGAGGGTTGGGATGTGGATCCTCCTGTTGGCTGACATGTAGGTTGGCCGGTAGGTTGCGTGGTAGGCTGTGATGTTGGACTTGAAGAAGGTTGCATTGAAGGCAACGTCGAAGGAGAAGAAAAGGGCTGACGAGAAGGCTGCGAGGAGGGTTGACTAGAAGGAGTGCGGGATGGTTGTGATGAAGGCTGTCCAGAAGGTTGGCGCGTTGGAAGCACTGTTGGCTGAGATGAAGGAAGATTAGACGGGCAAGAAGTTGGCTGGCAGGTAGGCTGTGCAGAAGGCTGGTGCGAAGGCGACGAATTTGGCTGTTGAGAAGGCTGCGATGATGGTTCAGAAGAAGGCTGCGTGCTTGGAGCTGAAAAGGGCTGTTCACTAGGTTGCACAGTGGGCTGATTAGTGGGTTGCTCACTTGGCTGCTGTGAGGGCACAACGGAGGGTTGAGCTGAAGGATGGGATGACGGCTGGCAGGATGGCTGAGTGGTAGGGAAAGCACTTGGCTGTACAGACGGCTGAGAAGAAGGCTGCGCTTTGGGTTGCGCAGAAGGCTGGCAGGATGGGTGCAAAGAAGGTTGCATACTTGGCTGGCACGAAGGCTGTGAAGATGGAATAACTGACGGTTGCTTCGACGGCTGCTGAGAGGGTTGCGTAGTTGGCTGTTGAGAGGGGCCACTTGACGGTTGAGTCGAAGGCTGCTGAGTAGGTTGAGTGGTGGGCATGGCAGAAGGTTGAGCTGAAGGCTGACTGGTGGGCTGCTGAGAAGGGTTTGCACTTGGCTGCATTGTAGGAGTCGAGCTTGGTACTGTTGATGGCTGTGTCGATGGCTGTTGACTAGGCTGCATTGTGGGCACCACAGTAGGTTGAAGGGTGGGTTGAGATGAAGGTTGTACAGACGGCTGCATGCTCGGTTGCATAGTAGGCGTTGCACTCGGTTGAGCGCTGGGGGCCACCGACGGAAATGAGTACGGCTGCATTGAAGGCTGTGAAGATGGTTGTACTGAAGGTTGAGCGGAGGGGTGCAGAGTTGGCTGTGAAGATGGCTGAGTTGTAGGGGAGGCAAGGGGTTGCGCAGATGGAGTTGCCGTGGGTTGTTGTGATGGCTGAGATGTAGGCTGATACGTAGGCTGCGCAGATGGAGCATTCGATGGCTGTGCAGTTGGCTGGGACGACGGTTGTGAAGACGGGTAGTTGGAAGGTTGGCTAGATGGTTGCGATGAAGGCTGCACCGATGGTTGCGATGAAGGCTGAATACTTGGCTGTGTAGAAGGCTGAGTGGAAGGTACTGCTGTAGTGGGAGCAGAAGTTGGTTGCGCTGAGGGGCGAGCAACTGGTTGTGAAGAGGGCTGCGAGGATGGGGTCTGGGATGGCTGATTCGTAGGCTGAAATGAAGGTTGAAGGGAAGGTTGAGCGGATGGAAATGTCGAGGGTTGGCTGCTGGGAAATGATGTGCTCGGCATGGCAGTAGGCTGAGCTGACGGTTGCCGTGATGGTGCAGGTGATGGGTTTGAAGACGGCTGTCTCGTGGGCTGTCCACTAGGCTGACCTGACGGCTGCAGCGTTGGCTGCTTAGTCGGAGTTGAACTTGGTTGATTAGATGGTTGATTCGTAGGCTGCACTGATGGTTGGCCTGTCGGAAACATCGATGGTTGCAAAGTAGGCTGACCTGAGGGCTGTGACGATGGAGCCCTGCTTGATTGTGCAGAAGGCTGGGACGAAGGTTGCCCAGATGGCTGCGTGCTTGGTTGGCAAATTGGCTGTCCTGATGGTGCAACAGATGGTGCGCTGAAAGGCTGTTGGGAAGGCTGCGTAGTTGGTTGCATGCTCGGTTGCGATGTAGGGTAACTTGATGGCTGTGTACTTGGCTGTGAAGAAGGTTGTTGAGTTGGATAACATGTCGGTTGTACAGAAGGCTGCATCGAAGGGTGAGAAGTGGGCACAGCAATCGGCTGAAGCGAGGGCTGAACAGTTGGTTGACTCAACGGCTGGGCAGTTGGAGCTTGGTATGGCTGTGAGCTTGGCTGTCTTGTGGGCTGAGTGGAAGGAATACCGCTGGGCTGGAGAGTGGGCTGTGACGATGGCTGTGACGTCGGTTGGGAAGTGGGCTGGGTGGTCGGCTGTACCGATGGTTGCGTCGAGGGCATGGCAGATGGAGATGCGACGGGCTGCCTACTCGGCTGCAGGGATGGCTGAGTGGAGGGTTGACTGCTTGGCTGTGCCGATGGAAGACTTGTGGGATCCGCAATCGGCTGTATAGAAGGAATGCCTGACGTGGGGGCGAATGATGGCTGGCCAGAGGGTTGGGTAGTTGGTTGTAAGCTGGGCTGCATTGATGGAGACACGGTCGGTTGTGCCGTTGGCTGACTAGATGGCTGATCGGAAGGCTGCATACTTGGTATAGAAGAAGGTTGGCTGGATGGACTATTGGAAGGGGTGGTGCTGGGCTGGGTGGAAGGTTGGAAGGAAGGTTGATTACTCGGCTGTATGGATGGCGCTGTCGACGGTTGCTGAGTAGGTCGAGCAGACGGTTGGATAGATGGTTGCACGCTTGGTTGTCTGGATGGATAGCTACTTGGTTGAGCAGTCGGTTGGGATGTTGGTTGAGAGGATGGACACACAGAGGGCTGCTGGGTAGGCTGTCTGGTGGGAACACTTGTTGGTTGGCTGCTGGGCGATGTTGTTGGTACTGAAGCTGGTTGACTACTGGGCTGGGAGCTGGGTTGTTGAGTCGGAATATTTGAAGGCTGAATTGAAGGCTGCACAGATGGTAGCGAATTGGGTTGAATACTGGGTTGGGCAGAGGGAGCGGAGAGAGGCTGGTTTGTGGGCTGTCTAGATGGTTGGCATGTCGGCTGTGAGCTAGGCTGAGTGCTAGGATACGAAGATGGTTGTCTACTCGGTTGCGAACTGGGCTGAGTAGAGGGGACTGTCGTTGGCTGTGAGCTAGGCTGACATGTTGGAAACGCTGTCGGCTGTACACTCGGCTGCCCTGTCGGTTGTACAGAAGGCTGGCATGTCGGCTTTCCGCTTGGCTGGGTCGAAGGAACTGCTGTTGGTTGCGAACTGGGCTGAGTAGAGGGGACTGCGGTTGGCTGTGAGCTAGGCTGACATGTCGGAAACGCTGTCGGCTGTACACTTGGCTGCCCTGTCGGTTGTACAGAAGGCTGGCATGTCGGCTTTCCGCTTGGCTGGGTCGAAGGAACTGCTGTTGGTTGCGAACTGGGCTGAGTAGAGGGGACTGTCGTTGGCTGTGAGCTAGGCTGACATGTCGGAAACGCTGTCGGCTGTACACTCGGCTGCCCTGTCGGTTGTACATAAGGCTGGCATGTCGGCTTTCCGCTTGGCTGGGTCGAAGGAACTGCTGTTGGTTGCGAACTGGGCTGAGTAGAGGGGACTGCGGTTGG